>CM048824.1:47211869-47500237 GCA_026586065.1 Dioscorea zingiberensis | reverse complement strand
GTCAAAGGATATTCTTTTCGGCGACCTTTTTCACTCGCACGATCACGAAGATGACCTAGCCGTGACTTCTCATTTTCCAACCACTGCAAAAAAAAGTATAATATAGCTTTAGCAAATTAGAATGCATCATATTATGGATTACCAAATGTGAAAGGGCATGTAAGCCAAACTCCTCCACAGGTATAAATAGAAAAATTTGTTGACACTAACATCATTGACTCTCACAGCTTGAAGAGCTCTGGCTTTTTCCTGAATATCCCCCTGAGAAGATTAAAAGAGAAGTACCATTGATATATTGAATAACCACAGACAATAAGGTTGCAGTTTAAAATTTGAAGAAAAATGCTTTTACCACAGTTAGAGCGGCTGATTAATCCGCATTTTATGCTCTGAAGCGCTTGCATTCCTCCTAGAAATGTAATCAGATTATTTACAAAATTTAAATAGCTCAGATATAGTAAAATTCTACCAATACTGTAACAACATTAGACACAACAGTAGCCTTCACCCAGTACAGAAAGCATCCAAGCTTGGTTTCCTCACACCACCAACTTGTTCTCAACAAAATCATAATTCAGAAATCCAGAAAGAGTAGATTGAAAATTGACAAACAGAACACCAAGTAGATTTGTAAAAGAGTTGAAATAACTCAAAACGTTGAGTTATCAACTTTTGGGAATTTTGTTTCTGCAGAGGCAACCTCTACAGGTTTTTCTGTAAAGCTTCCTAAAAACAAATGTTATTTTTAAATTCTCTCATTAGAGAACATTACAATTTTCCATTTCTAGACCTGAAAATCTCAAAACTTGTTTCTGATCGATGATCTTGATTCATGCTCAAATCCTTGCAGTTTTTAACAAGTCTTCATCAGTTGGTTCAAAATTTTAGAGTTAGTCATGCATGATAACAAGCCATTTGCACTCAAAAATAAAAGGTGGCATGTCAACAATAATTAATTGTTGGAATAATATGGCTACAGCTGTTCAGATTAAGGATCCATTTAGATTGACTTTTCTATGGATCAAAAGACCTTATACAGATGAGTAGCAATATAAGAAAATAAGACTAAAAAAGGTGTTCATGCTAAACTAGGCATGTCTAAAGTTGAGCGATAAGAACAGCCTAAGATGATTTAGACATAAATTGAAAACCGACTGATGCACAAATAGGGATAGATAAGATAATTTAAGCTGGAGGAGCCACAAGCCCAAAGGGGAAGAAGGAATTGAAACAATTGAGAAAAAACAGTAAGAGAGAAATGAAACTCAAAATAAAGATAAGTTTTAACTTGGTTAAGAGGATGAGAATTCGCATTGTTGACAGTAAATATATTTTAGGCAGACCTCATGCTAAGACCAACTTCCTTCCCAAATATTTTTGGTTAAGGGTAACTAGTCATTTCTTTTCAAAAATAAAACATTTTTTTCCAAAGAAATAACTTTGATCCAACACTTCACCAAAATATATATATATATGTCTCAAGAATGAGTAATGAACAAAAACGACAATTTTATTGTTTATTACTTTTATTAAATGCAGCAATCTAACAATGACCACTCTCAAAAATACCAATTTTCCTAACTAATCATTCATTACGTTGCACCCAGTGAGAAAAGAGTTGCCCATTAGGTGAGGTTTTGCTTTACACGCCTACTCCCAATGAAAAATATTGCCAAAAACAAAAATTTAGGGGCATGACCAACCCTAGGTACCAGCAAAACAAGAAAACAATACAAAGGTATACACGTTCTAAATGGAATAAAAAACTTTTAACAACCCATGTACCTTACGACAATAGGTTATAGATGATCAAAAGAGAACAGGAAGGCCCTAAAGACATCAATATAGCTGTATATCTTAACCAAAAAGAGAAACAAATACCATCGTCATATGTATTAAATACCTCAGTGAAATCTTGATTGGAGATGACATCAACGATTCCTGACCTCAGTCTTGTCTAAATTTAGTATTTCTAACATAATATCATATGTTTTCTTTGGTTCTATATTTTTCTAAAAGCCATCCGGGTCCCTGAAGAGAAGGATCAGTAACTTCACCAGATTCAAAAAATTAAAGTCTGCTTCTCTAAGAAAAAGGACATTATGAAAGAAAAAACTGCAACAACCTGGACTAGGCGATACATATCCCTGTTTCTGACTTGCTCCTGAAATTCCTAATTCTTACAAAACATCCAACTTTTCTCACTGAACTTCGGTGTCATCAATCAAATCTTCCATCAAGGATTCGCCCATGAGTACATCAAATTAATGTTGAGAACATCTATTGCTGCATAATCATCAAGATTAGTCACAGGGGTTCCTTCTCATCACGACCCAGCACCTAGGAGTTTTAAGCCTCTTATCAAAGCTCAATCTTGTTGAGGCATCACTGTTATTTCCATCCGCATCCACTGGACTTGAATCAGGATCTCTAACTTCCCGCATGGCTTTCATTTATCACATTGAGCAGCACAGCCTCTTTCCTTGAGAAAGTGTGATTCTAAAAACCTGGCATCTCAAAATGGCCAACTAGCGTTTTACCAAACCAGACTTTAAAGTCTTGCATCACCAAAATGATAAGGCTTTTACCTGCGAGGGATCGCGAAGGTTATTTAGTTTTCTCTCTTCAAGTGAAAGAGCCCCGACATCAAGCTGCAGGTTAGCAAAGATCTGCATCACCACCTTTCGCCTCTTGCAGCAAAATTCTAGTAAGCTCATTTGAAACCCAATCAATTTCATCAGGATCACGAGTCTTCCCTAGGAGCCTTATTTGGTACCTCTTCCTTAAGAACTGAGCTCTTAGAGCGCACTAACTTCTTTCTTGAGGAGTTACGCTTGACCTGACGTTCAGAAGAGCTATCTAGACACACCCACCTAGTCAACATTAGCATCGTATTTAATTCTTCAGAAGATTCATCATTGCCAACAGTTACATTAGATTCGCTTCCTTGGAGTTTTAGCTCCAGTCAATTCTTCAAGTGTTAATGATAATTTCCCCTCAAGAGAATCCAACCAATAGATATACAGCATAAATACTCCCAACTGTTTTGCTCATCAAAATCTACTACAGACTGCAAAAAGAACACAAATCAGCAACATCAGGCGAGCTCATTGCAAGAGCGCATAAAATACGTTAATACCTGCTCAACAAATTAGCCTTGTCAATAAAAAATACAACTTCTCTAGAAAATGAAATCTTATACAATACAAAAAGCAATATGTATCTATTAGCAAACATACATGTCAAGCAATGAATTAATGCATCACAACCACTCTAAGTAACAAGTAATTAAAAGTATAAATTTGACTCCTAATCATAAGGTTTACTTAGAGACATCAACCATAAAGTAGCCTCCTTAGATTCATGATATTTTAGATAATCTAGATGAACTGCAGAAATTTCAAGCAAGCTTGTGAGGAGATTCAAGGCAAATCATGATGAATGCAACAACCTTCTCTGCCATGGCAGTTAGCAAGGAAAGCACATGAATCTACTTAACATGGGAATAAAGCCATCAATGTCAAAAAGACACCCACAAAAACCACTTCTACTTCGACATGGGAATTAGGAAGCTAATTCAGCCAATTACCAGAAAATCTGTTAGATAATAGGTATTATAACAGGAAAAAAAAAAAACTTGATTATTTCTTTTGCAAGCCATTATCAAACTCCAAATCATCATCTCAGCTACTCATTGACATGGGAATTAGGAAGCTTAACTTGCCAAGCTACCAAGATTAAATGCGAGAAAATGGGCCAGGTATGATCACAGACAAAAAAAAAACTTTGATTGTGTTTCTTCTTTGCAAATGCCATTATCAAACAATAAATCCCTTTCTATAGCAGATCACATGATGACAAAATGTGGTTATGATGATTACCAATCGAAAGTTGTTAGCATATGCCAATCAACCATGAATTCTCACAGGAAAGAAGTTATATTATTCATGCTGTAATGTGAGATAAACATTTATTCTCATACAATAATATAGTAGAAGCGCAACCAGTCCACTAAAAGTTACAATTATTCTTATGTTTTTCTCACTTAAATTGTATTATTCTTTTACTTCTAAAAACAATATGAAATTCTACTTCACATTAGACAAAATTTAAAATGCAAAATTTTACTTCCAATTTCAGTAAATAAATCAAGAGACAACCACAAAAAATAATAAACCTAGAAAATGTTGAACAGCCACGACATAAATAAAAATGCAAGTGACAAAGAAAAGTGAAAAATAAAGTAGGTCATACTTAGCCGATGTCCCACTCAAATGTAGTGATTCCTATTTGGTTTCAATTGGTTAAACCATATTCATTTGCATAATGGTACTTCACCCATAAAGTGCCTTTCTCTTCCTATAGGATGCACTGACCAAGTTTCTAAATCTAAAATGCCTTTTTAGTTACCCCAAACACAAATTATAACTTAGCTTCCTCAATCATACAATAAAAATAATAAACAAAAAATAAAAATAAAAAACTTGAAAGCGTAGAAAATAATATACAGCCAACACAAGCTATTAAAATCCAGACATGGCACATGTACTTCTAGGAACTTGCTGCATGACTATTCACTCTCCGCAGAAGGTTTCCAAAGTAAATGGGATCTCCTCCTCAATATATGTTGTAACATATGCAATTCCAAAGTAAAATGAATTTTGAGAAAGTGGAGAGTTCCTTCATTTCAAAGTTCTCATATAAGAGCCTCAAATTCACTTTATTTAAAACAACAAAGACATGAAAATTATCACTTTCAAATACAACACAGAATTGGTTCAAAAGAATAAAGTGCAAGGCTTTGTTTGAATCACTTTGAAAATACAAATCTATTTACGGCATGTTACAATAAATGGCAAGACGCATCCTAATGCTACAGTAATGTTACTACTATCAGCCATTGCATTGCAGAATCCAAATCCTTAAAAGTATTATCGAAGACCCATTACATGGGATCTATCTGGACACATTGGTGCCTTTCTTTTAAATGAAGTCTAAACTCCAAAGTTGGAATGACCATATAAATCAAAAGTTCATTCTTTCATAAAACATCGTGATCAAATCAGTATAAGGTAATTGACCTTTCTTATCAGACTCAAAGAAAACAGATTATTGATTGTCATTACAATTTTCAAAAAAACTCCTCTTTGGCTATGAAAGGGGGTCCCTTGTCCCTTGAGTCAAGATTATTTTCACCTTTCTCAATATTCTCACAAACATAGTTGATGAATACCAATAAGAATCTCATTGAGCTTTTCCGGCTTGAAGTTATGGGAATTGAGGTGGATGTTTTTATAGTTTTAAATTCCTACTCTGGTTACGAGAAGATTTCCAAGAAAGCTAGGATCTACATTGATCCCAAAGCTTCTTCATATGAGAATTCCCCATCAGTATCAAAAGAGGAAAAATTTCTTGACCGCCGCAATTCTGTAAGTGGTGAATTTACGATCTCAAGGGTACTTACAATAAATGGGCCATCCCACAGCCTATTCACACGCTCTACACAGAAAGAGTGCTTAAATAATAAAAAGAGAAGCCCGACCTAATGTAATTTAACCAAAAGACATCTTTACTCTAAAAATAAGACAAGAAGTTCAATTTCCACTGATATGCACAAAAAGTAATTATAATTCTCAAATTCCACAATAATGAGAATCTCCACAACATTCCAACATCAATAGTGATTCCTCTATATATATCTTCGTGACCGAAATGACAAAGCAGAAATCACTTCTCAAAAAGCGTCGCCACAGCTCCCACGATTAATTTTGAAATTTTTAGACTTCATCCTACCTCAATCAATATTGAAACTTACTCCAACATTGATAAAGGAAGCACACAAGAGCTTGTTACTTGGCACGAAACTTGTCCCCACGCCTATTTGCCGCTATTATTTTGCATTGTTTGCACATTTCCAGTGTCCTTGAAGCCACCTTATTTCATGGTTTTTCTCACCCCCAAGGAAGCTCCTCGGCTTGCAGAAATAAAATACTTTTATTTTCGGCTGTGTAAACACCTCTAGAGTGCCCTTGATTTCATTTTCGTTAAAGTTACAGACAAAACTAAATGCAGAATCCAAGGAATTTTGAAGCAGTACTTAAGCAAATATTCCTATTTCGTTTCTAAAAATAAAGGAATTACTAAAGCGGGTTCTTACATTGATAATTGCAAGGAAAACCTTAAGATAATATAATCAAAATTCAACCATGCAAGTAACAAATGTAAAGAAAGTTACCCTCAACAGCACGCAGTATAAACTATTTCGGTTTGATAATAGCAAGAACAAATTCTGCTATTAAGCCAAAACGCACATGGCTCATCACATGCATTCATGAAAAGCTGCATACCACTTCAAATGATAAACCCCTTAGTAATGTAATGGTTAAATATAGCTTGAACAAGGCACACCATTGTCTCTTCTTCTGTTTGAATGTTGATTTGTTTCAATCAGCATCACAGTGCTCATATTAATGTCACAGCTACAGAAGCCTTTTATTCCCTTTGATGCATCATTTGGATACCCGTAGATTTCTTTGATGCATCCTTCATACGCAAGGAATATATTACAAGTATGTAGCACATATAGTTGGCAAAGCCTTCTAGCTTAGCTGCTATATATATGCTGCTACCTCTGGTAAAAGCATTAGTTAAACCAATCCCAAAGTTAAGAAAGTGAAATGTTCTGAAAGAAATATTTGATACGATGATGCGCTGTAGCCAATATAGAATAAATTAAATTAACTTAATGATAGTAGCTTTATATTTAGCACGAGGTAGTATCTTTGAATAACAGCAGATGATTTCAAAAAGTGATACATAACAGAGATTCTAAATGTATTGTAGGATAATAAAGGAAAATAAACATTTGAAATTATTCATAGAAGCCAAATAACATCCTTCTCGCTCACAAAGTCCTTTGCAGGCATTTCTTAGCTCTGTACATTTCGTCACTTTGAACCTCCAACCATCAACTTCATTCTCTGAAATTGTACACATATAAGCTTGTAACCACTCCTCACACCTAGGATTCCATGCAATTTTTCTAAAATCAATTTATACATATTTGATTGTAACAAGCTCAGCTCTTTCACACCCTGCTATTTTCATGTACATTCTCAAGATTTCTCAACAAGAAAAATTTCTAGACATTTTCCTACAACATTGCTACAAATTATAAAAGAAAAAAAGAATGGCCCTTAATGCAAGCATAAGCCACAAAATTAATGGTATATGCTTGGGGTTTGATCCCAAAACAAACAGTGCCTTTAAGAGTGAAAAGAAAATCCAGGATTACCATGTGGAGGCACATAAAGTGGAAATGTGGTGGAATTAGGGGTGACCCTGGATAGGGGATGCCTAGAGAAAAAGCTTTCAAGGTCCAGTTAAGATGTTCAACAAGTTGAGGTAGATTGGGCCCAAATGAATGTTTTGAAGCACTGCTTTAGCTCCTTTTAGGGTTGTGGTACAGGCACTCCTATATAAGCCACACTAAATCCTCAAATTCATGTAAGTAATTGTAAAGAGATTCCTCGAGGGTACTTTTAAAGTTTTAAGACTTGAGAGTTTCATTTATTAAGGATGAAATGACCAAATATAGCTTTTTGATGGGAGAAAATAATAAATTGATCTATTGTGTAGGATTTCCATTAAAACAGAATAATTTATAATAGCTATATGATGAAAACAATCCCTTCAATCACACACACTCTGGCCAAAGAGGTAATTAATTAGAAGTTAAAATGCCATTCTTGACACACAAAACAGCCAAAGAGATCCATTGACACCTATGCACTGACAAATCTGAAAGTAGAAGTGACTTTCAAGAAGTCAAAACATGCATACCACAGTTCCACTGGGCTTTTGAAATGGGAAGAATCGCATCATCTCTTTTATTGACACATACGTAAGGTGATACACCTTGGACAGCCCTGCAAGTATTGCGGAAACAAAAAGGAAAACAAATTGCGTAAATTAAAATTAATGGAAGCACCAAGATCTTATAAACAAAGAAGTTATGGAAGAAGATAATCTTACCTCCGATCACAAACCTACAAGATCAGCCCCCATCAAAGTTATTATGAAATAAATATCCTCCTCTCATCTTCCTCTTGGACCCAGGGTCCTAGGGCTTTGTCTGGCGAGTTTTCGCGGCCGCCAACGCTTCTCTCTTCTCTACACTCTTTTTAGCAATTTTAGTATCTGTAGAGAGGTGACACGTGTCTAGCATCCTCCTCAACCATGTTATCACGCCACACAGTGGTTCTACATCCTCTCAAACCATGTTAGTCTAGCCAGTGTGGGCTCCCCATCTCCTCAGCCATATTATCTGCCAAGGGTTCTGCATCCTCCTCAACCATGTGTTATAAAGACAGCCAAGGGTCCATGCATCCTCCTCAACCATAAGCATTATCAAGCCAAGGGTTCTCAGCATCCTCCTCCACCCATGTTATCAGCCAAGGCGTTCTGCATCCTCCTCAACCATCCATGTTATCAAAGCCAAGGGTTTCCTTCCCTATACCTCCTCCACCATGGAGCCATGGTCCAAGCCAAGTAGGTTGGTCAGCCTCTTCCAACCGGAATCCATCCAAGGGTTCTGCAGCCTCCATCTTGCCACAGTAATCCCTCAAATGTTCCTGGTTGCCTCTCTCTGCTCTTGAATCCATCAAATTTTCTGCTGGCTCCTCACCAATCTTGGAGTCCACCAAGGGTTCTACTGCCTTTCTCTTCCACATCCAACAAGGGATTTGCTATTATTCTTTCATTCCACAGTATTTCCAACAAAGGTAACTGTTACCTCCTCTTCCACAGCATTTTCCAGCCAAGTAGTTTCTGGCGCCCCTCCCTCTTTCCACAGCATCCCAACAAAGGTTCTGCTTCCGCTCCTCTTCCACAGCATTTCAAATGTAAAGGGTTTCTGCTGCCTCTCTCTTCCATTGTGCTCCGCACCGCAGAGTTTTTATTTCCCTCTGTAAACACTTCAGTGCTTCCTCTGCACCACCACATCATTCACCAAGGCGGCTCATCCTCTTCCACCAAGGCATTCCTACTCAATGGTTCAACCTATAACTTTCTCAGCTGTGGTATTGACCAGAGGCTGTACATCTTCATCATCCTGCACAGCAACTGCCAAGGATTCCGACTCTTCCACCACAGCACCCACCAAAGGCTCCACTTCATCCTCCATCCCAGCATCTACCAAAGGCTCCCCTTTATCCTCCCCCACAGCATCCAACAAGGGCTCCATTCTCTCCTCCACAAGATCATCCTCCAAGGGCTCCATCGCACCCTTCTCCAAATCATTTTCTATTGGCTCCACAGCCACCTCAATCGAATCACCCAGCAAGGGCTCCGTCTCCTCCGCAGCATCCAGCGCCGGCACCTCTTCCACCACCGCCGCACATCCCGACTCCACCTGACCATCTACCAAGGGCCTCACCTCCTTCTCCGCCACAACATCCACCAACGGTCCCATCTCCTCTTCCCAAACATCAACCAAGGATTTCCCATCCTCCAACGCATCACCCACCGAAGGCTCCACCTTCTCAGCCGCATCTCCTCCCACAACCTCCTCCGCCTCAGAACCCCGACCTCCATCCTCTCCACCATACACCGGATCCATCAACGAAGGTGAATCGAGAAACCGCGAACCCACCACCTCGACTGCTCCAACCTCCCACCCTGAACGGAATTAGGGTTAGGATCTCGGAGATCCCCTCCCTTCATCTTGATCCATGGATTCCAAGAGAAAGCAGCGCCTTCTTAGGATTTCCGCAAAACCCTAGTTTCAATAGAGGGCGTAACAAGGGCCCTCGGCGTCGTGAATCGGGGAATAGCAGATGAAGGGAATCAGTATGGTTTTATTTATCGGCTGGATTTATTTACTATTTCTTTGTTATTTTTTTTTTATTTTTTTCTTGAGAACTCAACTCGGTTGCAATAACAAGAATTGACGAACTGACAGATGCACACGTGTCTTCCAGTGAGAATAATAAATTAAAATAAAAATATATAAGTAATATAGAAACTATGATTAAAATTTATAAAATTTATTAAAAAAAATTTGAATGTTTTCATATAATCTCTCTCTGAATATTTGGTGTGTGTGTATATAGTAAAAAAAAACCATTTAACCATCATTTTTATATTATGTTATATTTTAGAAATAATATTAAAAGGAAAAAT
Source organism: Dioscorea zingiberensis (assembly GCA_026586065.1). Classification (NCBI taxonomy): domain Eukaryota; kingdom Viridiplantae; phylum Streptophyta; class Magnoliopsida; order Dioscoreales; family Dioscoreaceae; genus Dioscorea; species Dioscorea zingiberensis. Next base: position 47,490,055 of record CM048824.1, on the reverse strand, counting down.
ATTGGTGAAATGGTATTTTTAAAAAAATAAATAATTTTTAATCAGATAATTATATATACAAATATTGGTGTTTCATGATAAGATGTGTATGGATATAATTTATACGTAGGTATATACCAAATTATGTGAAGCTGTCAGGTATATATTTTCAAATTCACATTATAATTTTATATGTTACCCTTATGAGTATTCAAATCAATGATTTTGATATTAATTTATAAATATAAATAATTACCTATAGGATAATTTATAAATAGGAATAAGTTTTCTTACAAATTATCATATGGGTAATTATTACCCTGCAGGGAATTATTTATAGGAAAAATTATCAAAAGTCTCGCATATCGTTTCTCAAGACTGCTTTTGTGACCAAAACACACCCTTAAAAAGTAACAATAAACACCCCCTCCCAAGGATCCAAAAGTAAGTAGGACTTTTTGCTACTTATCGGTTACTTATATTTATAATTTTTATCCTTACTAGAGTTTTCCTTGAAAACTCAACTTTAATTATGAATACATTTTTTATTTTTTTTATTTTTTTATAAATGCTTCATTAACAAAGCCTGAAAATTGTATAAAATGTATTAATCAAGAAGCATAAATTCCTAAGATGATCACCATTGTTGGACTAGATATATAAGAAACTCTTCAACCAAACTATGGTGAGATCGCAATGAGTTTCTCATCATTGATCCACCAAATGTTTTTTATTGGCAATGTCCATTGAGGAAATGATGGATGTTCTATTGTTTAAGATATACCTTAGATAATGGGTGCCCTTGTTTTCCCATAGGCTTTGATGCCATGGACACTTTTAACAATGTTTTGAAAAATCATCATTTTACGGTGATATGGTTGCAACTCCATCGTTTTTGGTGGACTACTAAGAGTGGAAGTCATTGGATGCACTTGCCAATCACTTTAGGGGCCTTGTAAAAATAGATTTAGCAATTGAAAACACGTAAAGTGTGTGTGTTAAAATAAGTTTTCCACAACATTTGAAAAAGAGGCATATGTATTTGAGTTTTCTAGCTAGTGTCATTGTATTGTATGGATGTATTATCATCTTCTATTACACGTGTGGAGCGCAAGGGTCATGTTGTCGATCGGTATTCAAAAACTATATATATATATAGTTAAGAGCCATTTATAAAACTATAGAATGACTCAAAAGAAACAAAGATTGTTGGAGCTCACCTCGTCAATCCATATTTGTTTGTTTATGATGAACGACAAATGTTGGAATTATAGAGGTGTCTTAAATCGATAAGCATCAGATATTATCTAGTTGATGGAAATAAAAGATGATGAGCATCGGAAGTTACTTGGTTTTACAATAAATTCCATATGAATTAAATTTGGGTTAATAACCATTCCACTAGTTGGTTTCTCTAAAGGCATAATCATCTTTTGACCATCAGGGGGATTGTATATTATCTAGTTGATGGAAATAAAAGCATGATGAGCATTGAGCTACTTGGTTTTACAATAAATTCTATTATGAATTAGTCAATGGTTGGTCAACTATTCCACTAGTTGGTTTCTCTAAAGGCATAATCATCTTTGACCGCCAAAGTGCAGAGCTTAGCCACTAATCCCTGCACATATCAGACTCTAATTCAAAACATAAGTCCCTTTAATGGGGTTGGTAGACTTTCTAAGCCATGGAATAATACTACAGTTTGTGTTTCTCTTGCCATCGCCCATTGTTACAGGTAGTCAACACAAAAATTCTCCCCTCATGGAATGAACTCCACTTCCTATTCTTGTAGTTGATTCAAGGTTCTCTTTGCATTCCTCAATCCTCCCCATGCTCCAATTGATGACAATTAGGTCTCCTTGTATACTCCTTGCTAGTCCCATTTATCGCAGATATATCTTTGTTCATAAGCTTCCTAATTCAACCAAATTTTATAATACCCTCATGCTAGGAATTCGGCATGATTCCTTACCATCGTGAGAAACAAAAGCAAGAACAAAAGGAAAAAAACAAGCAAGAAAAGTTACGTAGATTCACGTGGTCTCAACCCATATTAAGGCAATACGCCCATGGCCGCATGAAGTTTCACTATTTCTCTCATAATAATAAAAAATTTATAAGGATGAACAATATTAAGGGAAAAACCATAATACAGTAGAAATATCCAAAATACCCTTCAAAACTCGCCAAAAGCGTGGTTGGGTGTTCAGTATGATCAGGCTTCACACAACTCAACATCTCGTTAATTGCTCGAGCTTCTCCATCAAATATTGTTTCAACATCCACCTTTTTAATTCCTGCAAGCAGAATTTACCCAAATTAGTTAATGAGTTCTAAATATACTTTACACTCTTTTGTATCTTTCTATAATCAATGGATATGAATTTTAGTAGTGGTGTATAATTGTAACACCCGCCCCGAAATAAATAAGGATTTTTATTTATTTATTTCCAGAATTTATTAAATAGTAATTTAATATGGTAAACGATGAAATTTGAGAAAAATTTCAAAGGTCGATTAATCCAAAGATTTAATTAAGTACTAATTAAATCTGCATTAATTATCGAGGAAAGGAAATAGACAATTTAAAAATGGAGAATTGTAATTTCCGCTTTTCTTAATAATTATTAGTTAATTCTCAAAGAATAAATCGGGTGATTTAAAAATGTAAATAAAGATTTAAGTATTTAAAATAATACAAAATGAAATGGAAAGTAAATTAAATGGGTCCATATTTCCGTCTTATTCGGCCAAGCCCAAACCCAAATCCATTTAAATTGGTAAACTAAGTAGTAAAGTGTGACAATAATGAGAATTAATGGAGACAAAATGGTTGGTATGTGACAAATAGTATAGTGACAAGTTAAAATAATGCAAGGTTTAAAGATAGGAAAAGTAAGTAAGTAATGGAACTGAATAATATGAGCTATTGTTATTAGAAATGGGAACTTCAATATGATTAAATAACTAAGGTTAAGGTACGAATAAGAGGGTTGGAGAATTCAAGTTTAATGAAGGAAATAAAACATTAGGAGGTGTGACATGATTTACTATTAAATCAATAAATCATAGGATAAAAAAAGAATAAAAGTGAGGGGCTAAAATGGTAAAAAGGGTAACACTCAAATCTAAATCCCTTTTAATCCCTCTTCTCTCTCTCTATCACTCCCTGTTCTTCTTCTTCTTCTTCTCACCCACACCTTCACCCACGCCCGCGCTTGACGCCGCTCCACCGGCGAGCCTCGCCGCGCCTGACCATCCCTCCTCGGGCCTGCAGCCACGCCACCGGCAAGTCCCCAGCCACGCCCTGGCGCAGCCCGCGCGCGCAGCACTGCGCGCAGCCTGCGTGCAGCATCGCGCGCAGCGCGCAGCACTGCATTGCACTGCGCGCAGCACCGCGCGCAGCGCGCCCCCAGCCACGCCCCGCGCGCAGCCTGCGCGCGCAGCCGCTCGCAGCACTGCATCGCAGCGCCGCTGAGCAGCCCATGTGCAGGCCTGCGTGCAGCACAGTGAGCTGCCTGCGCAACGCATCGCGCGCAGCCCCGCACACGCAGCCGCCTCAGAAGCTCTTCCCTGCACGCGCAGCCCCGCCACCGTTGCCGACTTGCGACGCCGCCCTGTCATCACCTCCACGATTGTAAGCCTCAACTTGGGGATCATTACATTGTTTAATAGACTAGTTAATGAATTCTAATTCATGAGTTTTAGGCATTGAAATGGAGGGCTATACTTGAAATCAAGTTGTATTTTGGGGGTGTAAAGATTGTGAAATGAATGTGCTTGATGCCTTGGATTGTACCTTGGATGAAGATGAATTCCATATGTTTTAATTGTTATTATGGATGAATGATTGTATGAAATTCGGGGTCCTAAATATAGGGGAGGTGCCGCCAATTTTTCATGAAAACTCTAGGTATAAATGCTTATTAGTATTCATGGTAACATACCTAATTGTACAATGCTTGATTCCTTTGGTAGAAATACATATTAGAGAGAATGTCATTGTTAATGGATTTATGTTTGTATAATTAGAACCTTAAAGGTTCATGGATGTTATGTCTTTGTTTTAGAAATGAGTATGCCCATATGGTGTTTGATGAAATGCCTCTATGAATTTGGTTGTATGAAACTAATGTTACAAGGTTGGAATGTTATGGGACATGCATGTGATTGATTGAGTTAACTAATTGTAAAATGTTGTAGATGTGGAGAGCATGAATGTTTGTGTACAATTCGGGAGCTTAGAAATAGAGGGGACTATGTCGAAATGTGTTTTGAAAAGCAATGTTACCCATCTTGTAGTTGTAAAATGCTCTACGGCTTATGGTTATGTGGTTTAATTGAACTTGAGCTATTAATAACCCTCTTGTTGTTGTATTAAGAATAAACGTGCCTATGTATTGTTTGAGAAATGCAAGTATTGGATTCCAAGTTTAGGAATTTATTGAAGCAGAATTGAACTCCAAGTGAAAGGAATTTGTAGAAATTCATCAGAAGTAATCGCTAGTAACATGGATTTTGTTCATTTTTTTAGGGCCGTATAAGAGATGATAATGAGCCCAATTATGATGGAAATGAAAGACAATATTATGAATATAATATACCGAGATTGAATGGAATGGTGAAGCTTTGAGCTTCAATTTGAAGTTCCAAGTTCATGCTTTATATGCCGTTACCGTAGCTACCGTGATAGAGAGTGAACTATAACTCAAATGTTTTCAAAAAGACTCTAATTTGATTCCATCGTCCCGGATAGTTCGGGTGTACATTTAAATCCAATAAAAATGGTAATGCAAGTGTGTATCTAAGAGCCCGGATCCATCTAAGTTATAAATTAAAAGCCGACATTTCGTAAACTCACGACATTAGTAATTAAATGCATGTAATGTATCTCAAATTGTTATGAAATGTTATATGATGAACATTTACCATGTTTAGACGCTGTGAGACGGCTCTAGGACCGTGATCAGAGTATCGGGCCCGAAAGTAGGCCCAAGAGCTTAAAAAATGTAGGATATCGCATCGTGTCAGGAGTATTTCTAACTCATAGTATTCTCTTGATTCTTGTTGTTGTTGTGCTAGATGGATGTTGGAGTCCATCTTTTGATACCGCTTCCGCTTCTGGCTGACATGTTATGCTTATCGTGATTTATCCGAAAGCTTGTATGTTCCGGAGCATGATCCGCTTGAAAGCGTGATTTTCTATTTATGCTTGTTCGAAGCTTTCTCTCATATTGCTCTCGCTTCACTGGCTGGATACTCGGTTTGAGTATTCCTTCCTCCTACCCTGCTTGTGATTTGCTTCTAGCCAGGTAGGCTCTCGCACGGGAGGTTTGTGAGTATTCCTTCCTCCTATCCCACTTTGATTTTGTACTCTTATTTCCTCGAGAGGTTCCCAATATATATTTGAGATGGTTTTCCTCATATGTGTTTGTTTTATATCTCGAGGGGATTGTTGCTATCATTTTTCTTCTTATGCGTATTTGAGTAGAGTTTACTTCTTAAATACGTATTGACTCTCGATCTCGATGAGGTCACCGATCATTGTATATTCAGGATGTTGTCAGCCTTTGAATATATATTTATACCGTTAGGTATTAGTACTATCAATCTCTTACTGTGCATGATACATCTGACGGAGACCCCGGCAGAGGGTGTATAATATCCGCCACGAGTATTTGATGCTCCATCTGGACCTGAGACCCCGGGCAGAGGGTGTATAATATCCGCCACTTGGCTCACCAGAGCTGTATTTTCCTCGCCATGTGCACATGTATGCTATAGCCGCCCTCGCTTAGGCCGTAAGACGCATACCGATGGTGTCAGTAGATGTCGAGACATCTTTAGTATCATATATGCCAGAGGTTGAGTACATCCGTGGATTTATCCACTTTCCCCGAGATTTGTTATTTGCTTGTGATGTTATTATTGCATATTTGTACTTCTTTTATTTCTCGTTTCTTTCCTAGTAGCTTCCGCCACCTTTTATCGGGATTTATTTGGCATCCTACTGGCCTTTCTTTTGCCTCATGCACTTGATGGATGTTTTTCTCAAAGCATAAATGAGGAGTAGGGTCGTGACTAGATGAGGACTCTTATGAGTAGCTAGGAGCGAATTCGTGAGAGAGCTTCCGCAGGATGTTTCAAAGCAACGCATGGGGATATGTTGAGTCAGGTTTGCGTGCCTCTATTCCTTTCCTCGAGTGAGAGTTGTCATTCAGACTCGCTAGGGTTTTATAAAACCTTATATATATTTCTTCCGCTGATTTATAATTTAAACTCTGATTTAATTATCCGCTTATGTTACTTAGCCTTATGCGCAGTTTCTAGGGGCGACTCCTAAGCACGCTGGGCGCTTGTCGCAAGTACGCCAGGCTCCTGATCCGGGTTCGGGCGTGACAATAATAGTCAACTAATTGCCACCAACGGAGGTGTGGAGGAAGTTGTAATGTTTATCTACCATTTTATCCCTTTGATTGGTCTAAACTTCGGCGTTGTTACCACCGCTTCCCATGAAATGTAAAGGAGCTTTCTTACTAATTTCCTTCATAAATCTCTTTGTTTTTATGAGTTTATTTACAACAATGGTTTGGTTGGTTTGCATTGCATGGGTAAGGCCTTGCTAGAATTTGGATGCATCTTAATCAAATGTTTGGTAATAGCACTTAGATCTCTACTACTTTTTCTTAAATTACTAATTATCTACCTTGTTGTAGTTTTGACCACTCTCCATTGGTCATGTCTTGTAGTTCTCATAGTTTTCAAGTCTTTGAGAGGATTAAACCTTTTAGATTCAAAACGAACTATTAAGTTTAACTAATTGGAGCTTACAAATATAATTATAATTGTTTTTAACTCCATCTGCTCATGGTAGCTTGATGCATAATTATCTCATAATAAAGTATGCAAACTCAAGAAGGAACTTAAAAAATAGAACCAGTGGAAGCTACTTAAAAGACTCATTGACTCAAAGCAATTACTTACCTTGAAAATCTAGATGCACCTAATACCCACTCTTGAGGTCATTTCTTGAACCTAGAGGGTTTGTATAATAATAGAGACCTAAATCTAGGTTTTATTTATATAGTCATCGATAAACATCAAATCCACTTAATTTTTTTTTGGGAGATGCGAATATTTTAATAGTCAGAACATATTAATATCTATGATAACGCCATGGACCCTACTAACTACATGTCACACCTCCCGCTTCCCCCTCAATGATGTGAAGCAATCGCCTCGAGACGCTGCCATGTCTCCAGGGAGCTAAATGAAGGCATCAAAAGGGATGGAAAGCACGGGAAGGCACTTCCCCATGTTCGAATCCCACGGAGATAAGAGGATGATAAAGAGAGGAAAAACGCTAGGGAGAAAGGTAAGCAAACATAAGCCAAACTTGAACTCCCTCTTCTTCTTCTTCTCATTCTCCGGACAAATCACTGACTTAACCATTAGAGCGGGCACGGGAATTAGAGCCCTACCCCCCTCTCACGGGTTTACTCTTCTTTGTCCCCATTCCAGGTGAACTCAAGGAGAGAACACCTACAACCACATCTTCCTTTTCAAGATGATATCATTTGTTTGCATTGGAGATCTTGACTATCCATGTGACACAACAAGTTTTCCAGCTTAACATTCTACAATCATTTAAAGTGATTTTTTTAATTATTATCTTTACATTCAAGAGGGTTGAAATTATCAGAAGTCACTAAACTATTGGCTTTTATCATTTCGCATAATCAACTTCAATTTGTATCAAAATGGTTACTCAACTTTAATTTCATTTCATCGGCAAATCACTTACAAAATTCGCACCCCAATTTGAATAAATTGTTGACATGGCTTACCTGAGAAGCCCAATCAACTTATTATATTATACACAAAATAGCTATATAAGCATTGTTTCTTCCCTTTTATTTCTTTCTTAATTGTAAGTTACATCCCTAAAACCTAGATCCTACCATGGCCAAGCATCTTATGCTTAATCACAAAGAAGAAAGCTACAACAATCCATAGAGGGAGATGAAGCTGAAGAAGGGGAAGAGCATGCCTGCTTCTTCATCTTCTTCATCTGCAGCTCCAACATCAAAGGTTGGGTGGAGCTTCAATGATCCTGAGATGCAGAGGAAGAAGAGGGTAGCTGGGTACAAGGTCTATGTCATGGAGGGCAAGATGAAGGGTTCTTTTAGGAAGAGCTTCAGGTGGCTCAAGGATAGATACATTCAAGGGGTTTATGGCTGGTGGTGATCCTGATCCCATCACCTCTGATTCCTTTCCGGTCTACACCTTCCCTTCTTGTTTGGATTTACTTGATGTTATTGGTTGTTGTTTTGTAGATACCCTATAAAATTTTCATTTGATTTGTTTCTAGAACTGAGTTTTTCTTTAGGTGTTTTTCGCATATCCTGATCAATGATTTGGAAGAGATTTAGGCTTCCATTTAAGATGATTTGTCTTGTCCTTATTTGTTATTGTCTTTCTATAGATCTTTGACAACCAGCTTGTTTTTGAGAATGTTGTTAGATGCTACGAAAGAGGGGCTCACGTTGTCACGTGCATTTAATTTATGCCGAGGATCTAAGTTTAGGGATGTAACTCTTGATTGAGAAAGAAAAGAAAGGAAGAAAGAAAACGATGTCTATCGACATGTTTTTTGATAATATAATAAGCCGAAATGTTTTTCCTAAGCCACATCATCAACTTATTCAAATCTGGGGTCAATTTTGTTAGTGACTCTGTCGTTGAAATGAAATTAAAGTTTGAAATTACCATTTTAATACAAATCAAGCTTCGTTAATCAAGTAATAAAAGTCAATAGTTTAGTGACCACTAATTTTAACTCACATTTAAGATGATGAAGCAAAACTCGTCATTAATATTTAATTAATTTATTTTTTATTTTTACCACTAATATTTAATTAAATTAATTTGAGAATAAAATTTTGAATTTAAATTCAAAATAATAACATTTAAAATATTATTTATAAAATTAAAGCATTCATGACATTATTTAGTTCAATATATACATCATAAATAGTATTTAATTCAAAAAATCAAAAAATAATTTGTTTTTTAATAAATATTAGTAAGTGAATAAAAAAAATACAATTTTTGTTTTTCAACAAGGTAAAGGTAAGAAATAAAAATTGTGGCTGAAAAATGCTATTTTCTATAATACCCTCATCTATATAGATTTTTAATGTTGGTTGTTCTAGAGATAATTGGGGGTAAAAAAGTCTTAAACGTATATTTATAATCAATTAATCATGCGTGAAGCGACTAACAACTTCATAAAGCAAGAGAGAGGGAAAGGAACAAGAAAACATAAGAGGGATTCGGTGAAAGATCGGAGATCGAAGGAGGGGATCGCGATGCAGACGCTCCAGCAACACCAGCGATCTGCGGCGGCGCCGGCGGCTGTGGGGTCGACGGCGAGGAGGAGGTGCGAGGGCACGGCTTTGGGCGCCATCACTCTTGACCTCCGCCCCGGGCTTGGCGTCGGTCCCTTCACCATCGGTACTACTCTTCTCATCCCTTTTATATTTTGATTCTTATTCTTCTCCAGATGAATGTTCGCTGATCGTTGCGATTGGTTTGGGTAGTGGTTTGTTGTTTGATGTCTATGGGATTGACCTTTTCTTTCCTTAGGGTTTTGGATCGCGTAGTAGGTCATCTAATTGTTGTTTTGTGTGCTGTATATTTGCTTCTAAGACGATTATGTGGAAGTGATCAATGTGTAAATGATGGTTCGAGACTGACATCTTTTTCCCTAGGGTTTTTGAAGCTGAATTTGGTTATCTAATTGTTGTTTCTCGCACTTTCTATTGTATAATCTGTTTACTCGGAGACAGCCATTGTTAAACGATTTACTGACTGTTTCAATTGATTTGGGTGATCTTTTTTTTTTTGGAGTAGGCTATCTAGTTGTTCTTCTTTTGTACTCTCCATTTATTTATAATTGGATCACCTGGAAGATGGGCCAATGGTTAAATGATTCACAGACTGTTTTGTGGGATGCGGGTGACGGTTGTTTATCTGATTTCTCCAGATCGACATTCTGGATTATGAAATAGATTATCTTGTTGTCTTTTGCAATCTATATTATTTATAATTTGATTGTTCGAAACAGAGACCAATGATCGTGGAGGGTATTGCAAGATGGTGAGAAAATAAAGAAGTTGAGAAATATATGCGGTCTTCCATTTTCCATGAGTATCAATTTATGACCCTCATGGATTAATGAGAATTGTCGTTTTCAGACAGACGGCCTCTTGTTTTGTTTCTCCGCTGATTCAGGAAAAGGGCTTTATGCTCGATCTTGGCCATGTGTAATCATGGAAGTATATTTAAACTGTTCTGCATGTCATTATCTCTGGCCAAGGACTCACACACCTTTTACCATTGATATATTATTTGTTTTACGTGAAGAGGATATGACAGAAAAGTTGAAATTATTTATACAAAAATCTCTAGAACCTGCCAGCCCAAAGTTGCATTTAATGATTCAGAAAGTTTGGTATCAATACGCTTATAAGTTCGATAAAACCTTGGCTCATGTAAGCACTCAGAAAATCACTTAAAAAATCTTCTGATGTGTTACCTTTTAACTGAGATCACCATTTTTTGGTGCAGGGATGCCTATCTGTGAAGCTTCTCTTTGCTCAAATAGAGCACCAACCCAGCATCTATGATGTGGTTCATGTGAAGTATCTTGATGAGGTTAGAAGTGATTAATATGCTTTGAAATCCCTTCATATATGTCAACCTTTTATCATTGAATCCCTACCTCCTTTAGTCTAAGATGTAGATTTGACAGTTTTTTTTATCCTTAAAGATCTCACTCTTCATCACTAATTCTTGATGATGAAGACAATGATGGAAATATTTTTGAGACTTTTTGAATCATTAATTTAATTTTTTTACCTATTTCTATTTTTGTGAACTTAATTAAGCAAGGATACACTTTTTACTTTCCGGAAACTATTAAGATGTTCACAAGGTAGGAACAGGTCCCTGAACCAATATATATTGTGGCGAACAAGCCATGTGGTTTCAATTAGTTTAATTGAGAGTTTTGCACATGCAAGTAAGCTTGAAGGAATAATTTAACCATGAAGTCTTTATCACTGTTTCATGTTTTTTGCAGGAACCTTTAAAACTGGATATAGTTATTGGCTTCCCAGACCATGGTTTCCATCTTCGTTTTGATCCTTGGTCACAAGTATGCTTTCCTTGAATTTTAGATTTTGCATTTTAGTTTAGTTATTTTCTTGATATCTCATCTCCTGGTTAACAGTTAAAAGATTGGGATGCCTCTTGTAAGCCCATAACTTCTCAAAATAATGGAGTTGCTTTTTGGCTTACTTGGAATTCACAATGTTTGCTTCATCTTGTGTCATATTTTGTATAGTATGTTATATATGAATCCTTTGGTTGCTTAGAGAGGAATGATAATAATCTTTTTATTCTTAATTCATAATTTGTTTGTGAATCCATTTACCTGAAATTCTCTCTATAGAAAATAAACCCTACTTAGGCATGTTGGACCTATATGAAGCTGGATCTTTTATTTTTCGAGTCATCAACAATTCACAGTTTAAGTATTTTTTTTAGTTCAATCAACAAGTCTACTTTGATATCAACTGGACAAAATTTGATCCAGTTACTTGTATCTAGTGATTTACTAATTTGTGTGCAAGTCAATCATGCTACTTGGATAGGCAGACATTACAATAAACACAAACTGTGTAGGTTTAGCAGTTTCATGACATTGATCTAAGTGACAAATCTGTTCCAACGTGCGTGTTCTTCTTGTGGAAGATGTGTGTAGCATTTTGTCAGCATAATAAACGTGGTTAATTGGTCAAGGACATCCTTCCATCTACAATAGCATTCCATAACTGTACTTATCAAGAGTTCAAATATTCTACTGTTTGTCATGCATTAGAGAGTAAAAATTTTCATCTTCTAGGTGAATATTCCACCAATTATCCCTTTTTGATGGGTTGAAAGGACATGAACAAACATTCAAGACTGAGCGCGATAGTACTGTGCAAACAAGGTTGGCCCTAATAAAAACATAAACAGAAGTTAGGGTTAGGTTGAATAAATAGAACACAGCTGGGATGAGCTCATGCAGCCTTGGAAGTTGGTGCAATTTGAACAAGTTAATGAACTTTAGATAACAAAACTACTGAAGAGCTTGTTCTGTACAACTAAAGGAGCACTTATCTTATCAGCCGACCATTCAGTGGCACAAGATACATGGTCCATTTTGAGCTCTGATAGTTAGAATTCTCTGACAGAACTTGACATTCTAGTTGAAGCATTTGATGAGTTTCAAATGGGTTTGGAACCAGCTACAACTCATGAGATGAGCAACTCCAAGACATCATATTGGTTTCATCTGTGGATCTTGTTCTTTTTGTTTGACAAAGCATATTTCAAAGTATGTTAGAAAAAAAATTAACATACTGTATTGTACTTTTGTTTCTTAAATCCTTGTTTGTCTAATGGGCAAAGCTCTATTCCGAAGTAGGTTATAGAAGTTTAACATATCATATTTCACTGTTGTTTCTTAAATCCTTATTTATTTAACGATTTATGGTTTATTTTTCTTAGGTGCACTATCTTTGAAGATTAAAATTAATACTTCTGCAGAGATTGCGCCTGATTGAGGTTTATGATGTGAAACGGTTACAAAATGCGCTTATGCAACTTCACTGATTGGGTAGCAAAAGAAATTAAATTAGCTATTCATGATTATTTGTTGGCTGTGATTTTTTGTTTATTTATCTTATTTCTTTCTTCCAGAGGTCCACAGCTGCTACTACTTTTCTGGCAGTATGCAATCTTTTTGGACCTACCTATCCTGGAATTCACTTTACAAAGATACAGGGGTTTACACCCTCTTTTATCCGGTATGTCTTTGCGAGTAATTTACTTTTTCCTGATGTTTTTCATTTGCATTACTTGCTGTTTTTTACTCCCAGGGGCTGTCCTTTGCTTTTCCCATACCTAGCCAGTATGCAGACTGCTGCCATGATGGTGAATGCGTCTTTCTTTCCCCTTGATATTTAGTAGTATATATGAAATCCTTCAATTTTAATTATCAAGCATTATTTAATAGCTAGCAACTATCATGGCAGTTTCAACTGAGTTACCTCTTGAGTTTCCTGATGGAACAACCCCAGTTACATGCCGGGTTTCAGTTTATGATAGTTCACCAGACAATAAAGTTGGTATTGGATCCTTGATGAAAAAAGCTTCAGTTCCACCACTGCCTGCTGGGAATCTGTACATGGAAGAAGTGCATGCTAAGGTTATTAACGCTGTTCTTTTGTTTCATCTTTTATTTTTATTACTATCATGAGCACTACTTTTATCTTCTTGCATAGGATTAAATGCACTTTTGGTTCCTTTATTTTAAGGGTATTTTTGTACTTTCAAAATGATCAATAGAGTCCTTTACAATCCAATTTTTGTTCATTTTGGTCTGATAGTTGACTTAGCCACTAGGTTGAATCCACCCTTATTTGGTTTTTCAAATAAACTTTAATTATGTGGTGATTTTAGTAGGCATATATTGCAAGGACAAGTTGCATGAGTTGCAAATGAAGCTGCCAATGTAAGATTAAATAAAATAATTTTTCTTCCCTTGGTTAGGAGACCATTCATAATTAACCTTTAACTAAAAATACTCATGAAATTAAACTATAATAGTTTGTTGATGTGGCAATTTATGCCACACCAACAAAAATTCAAAAAATAAAAAAAAATATTTTTTTAAATCTAGCATGGCAACTTGGCAATTTATGCCACATGTTGCCATGCTGGGTTACATCACCAATAAAAAAAGATATTTCAAAAAATCAAATATTGGGGGTATATCCCATCTGTGTGCTATGTTAGCTATATGGATTAACATAAACAAAAATTGTATAATTCAGGACCATATTGAATATCTTTAAATTACAAGGACTAAAATAGAAACTAGGCTAAAGTAAAGAGATCAAAAGTTTATTTAAGCCTACTGCATATGTGAGGCAGCTCATTTACACTTGATTTTGTAATCCTAAATTAATGATGGAATTCATAGTCATTAAGTTAAAAAATTTATCTCCAGAAGTGTTTGGGTCATGATTTTCTAGATACTTTCTTTTCTTTTTAACTTTGACATACATGCAAATGTTCTTGTATGTTCTTCCTTTTAGCATACATTTCTGTAAATGGCATGTAACGGTCTGTTTGTTACAAAATTCATTATACATACTGAAGCATACCTTTTATCTCTTCCTGAGTTCAGCTAGGAGATGAGCTATGGTTCACCATAGGAGATCAGCATATTTCATTTGGTGCATCACCTCAGGCAAGTATATGCTGATTTTTTTGCTTTGGAAATTAAAACTTGAAAATTTTTACTTGTTATCATCTACTGCTTTACTTTTCAATTCAAATGTTTCTCAGGGCATGCATTAACTTCTTTCTAATATATATATGCCTAATCTTTGCAAAATATAGTGGATTTCTCTCATAATATTCTGGAGATGGGCAACAATTTTTTTTTTTTATATTCTTTTTTTCTTTTTTGAACATCATTTCTCTTGCAGTAGATAGTAGATAAATTCTGCATCCTTCATGTTTTGAAGCTTTTCTGAACAAGGACAATCAAAGGAATTTAACATAGGTGTAGCTTCTTTCTTAGTATGCTTTCCCATTTGTTTATATATTAATAATAATCAAATGTCTAACCCGTATGTCAGCTTATCAGTAAGAAGACTTCTGATCATATTAATTCGGGTTTGGTATTATCATCTATCCACTTCTTCTACCACTTAATGGTTTTGTCTTTGAAAAATCAACATTGATGTTTTTGCTTTCTCAACTCATGACATATAGGAAAAGTTGGTTAAGGCTTCCGGTGTCACTTTTTCTCGCATTATATTACACGTCCAATTTTGGCTGCAGCTTTTGTCTTTCCTTCTAGCTAAGCCATTTCTGACCAATGGGAAAGAAAAACCTTTGCCCGTGCCTTTTTGGGGAATTCATTTGCTTGTATTGAAATCTGAATTGGTACATATAAGCTGCTTATTATTTTGAGTTTGGTACAGTCTGGTTGATTCTTCATAAATTTAACTATGAGGACATTGAGGAGTTGCACCCTTGAAATAAAATCGGACTTGAGAAGTGGGTTACCCTGATAATTACTCCTGGAGCATTTTGAATCTTTGATGCTATCCTGATAAAATATATTGATAATTTGTTATGGAATGTCCAGAAACTAGTTATCTACATTAATGGTTGGAGTTATAAGTTTCTGTTATTGTGTTTCTTTTCTTTTATCTTCTTCCAACTGTTAGGTCCTCATAATGAGTAAAAGGCTTAAATACAATATTCATCCCTGTATTACAACCCAATGTTCATTTTCATCCCTATACTTTAAAATATTCAATACGGTCCCTTTATTTTATATATTTTGTTCAATACCATCCCTGATGCTGACGTGGCGACACATACGAAATACAAACTAATTTTTTGATTTTTCTTATTTACATGTGGCAGTATTTTGCTGATGTGGCATTCGTATTCTGCCACGTCAGCAAAATAATAATTTTTTTAAAAAATATTTTAAAATAATTTTTTTAAAAATATTTTTTTAAAAAAGTAAATTTTTTTTAAATAATTTATTTTAAAATTATTTTTAAAAAATTATTATTTTGCTGATGCGGCAAAATATGTATGCCACGTCAACAAAATACTGCCACGTGTAAATAAGAAAAATCAGAAAATTATGTTGTATTTCATCTATATTGCCACATCAGCGTCAAGGACGATATTGAACAAAATATGTAAAGTACAAGGACCATATTGAACATTTTTAAAGTACAGGGATGAAAATGAACATTGGGCTATAGTACAGGGACGAATAGTGTATTTAAGCCGGAGTAAAACTGGCTATGTTTCACGGGCTAATACCGAATACGCTTTCTTTGATTCGAAAGTGTTTTTGTTTGTCGCTGATTGCTAACATAATCGACCTCTTTTTTGGTATACGTGGATCGGGATATATGCTTGTACTTTCACCTCGGTCTCTTAAATCCTCAATTTCAAAATGTTAGTTGGGCCAGTAGTTTTTTGTTTTTTTTGACAAAGGCTTGGCAAGCTTCCCCATAAGAAGCTTCTCTCAAGGATGGGTAAGCAGGTGCGTAACCCGCTTTAACGCGAATCGCTGCGGTCCACACCTTGTGAGAGGAGGGGTTAGATCAATGCCCACCTCTAGCAAGGGAACCCGTACCAATAGGTCATCATGGCCGCTTGGTATGTTAGTTAGCATAGTTTTGGTGGTGTTTGGTAAAACTGACTAAAACACTCGCTTTGGGACTAACTTTTTAGAAGTTTTGAATTGGTTTTAGGGGAAGTATAAAATGAACTTTCTTAGTGTTTGTGATCGGCGGATAATGAATAAAGAAAGGAGGGATTGATGGCAAATGACCATGTTACCCTTTTAATACATCATTAAAAAGTCACAAAACTACTTAAAATGCATTACTAATGGTGCGGTTCTGTGGGAAAGTTACCCCTAAACGGTACGGGTAAATTGAGTAAATTTAAAAAGATACTGACCAACTTGATGTGTTATAAGATGAGGTTTATTTTAAATTTTTGTTGATTTAGTATTTTTAGTGGGTGTTTATAAAGTAGGATTATGGGAGGAGTTGGTTTTGCAAAGTGGAATGTATTCGAGTCTTTTCTTGTATTTTATAATATGTTAATTAAAAAGTAGTTAGTGATTAGTTGGAAAAGTAATCGGGCTAAGTTTCTTTGAGAAATGGGCTGGTTTAAACCCCAACGGTACATGGTGTTTGAAAGAGAAATATGCATTTCCTATTCAAGTTAGATTCTTCCAATTAAACCATACCTTCATGGTCCACTTTTATTTTAGTATTTGCAACATAAAAATGTCAAAACTTTCTATAAATTAGTGCTACAAAAGTTGTGTTTCTCTCCTCTGATTTTCAACTTTGAGCCATTTGTTTGTTCTGAAGTGTGCTTTTTTATTTGTTTTCATGCAGTTGTTTTCTCTTGTTTTATTCAAGAACTCTGCCACAAATCTTCTTGTATCTCATCTCTTATCTGTTTTTTGTAGGATGTTTGGACTGAACTTGGTCGGCCTTGTGGAATCCATCAAAAACAGGTGTGAAAGTCTATTATTCAATGCATGGCTTTCTGTTCTGAAATTTCATGAATTTCCCCTCTCCATCTCTGCATAGGAGATATCTTTGGCTATCCTTATTCTTTTTTACGTCTTAAAATGCCATGTGTACATGAGCTAATATTCTGTATATTTGGTGACCCAATTTATATTGATGCTATTTCTTCCTAGGAGCTAAGAGTAGCAAGGGAATTGCTACTCATTCTGTGGTTTTTTTATAAAAAGAAGGTGAAATATTTAAGGAAAAATATGGAAATCAGAGAATGGATCCATAGATTTGAAGGTTTAATTATCTGAGTTTATCATGACCATTTACCACTTTACATCAAAGCATTTTTGGCCTAAGGCCATACAAGGTTGCTATTTATAAGATGGTTTATTTTTATTTTTATGTTGCAAGCCTCCTACCTGCAACTATTAAGGTTATTGATTATTTATTTATTTATTTATTTATTTATTTATTTTTTTGTTGACCAATAGATATTTATTTATTTATTAATTTGTTATAATTTTTATTTCGGCCATTCATTTACTATACATTTATATGGGTGTTTGTGTGCCTGTGCATATGCTTGCTTGCGAACATGCTCATCAAGCCATCTTCTAACATGGACTAACCAGCAGGTGCAATAAAAGTTGCAAAGTGCTAAATCTCCGCCCAACGATTTAGCCTAAGAAACATAGTCTGTAGTCCATTAGTACATACAGATAATGTCTGTTACAGATTACAAACGAGTGATGCCCTTGAACCAAAACTAAGTTGATTTCCATTAAATGTTGTTTCTCTGTATTCTAGGTTGATCAGATGGTGATTCACTCTGCTTCAGATCCTCGGCCTCGGACAGCACTATGTGGCGATTACTTCTACAATTACTTTTCACGTGGTCTTGACATATTATTTGATGGACAGGTTTTTAATTTCTTTCATGTCATTTTGTTTTATTATTATTTTGAAAAGTTTCCACTTCCATGCTACCCTGCCTTCGAACCTGCAGACTCACAAGATTAAGAAGTTTGTTCTGCACACAAACTATCCTGGGCATTCAGATTTTAATTCCTACATTAAGTGCAATTTTGTTATTTATGATGCTAATGGTGAGTTTATTTTACAAAGCTCTTGAAAGTTGTAATGGTGCATGTATCAAAGTTTAATGTTGCACTTGGGTTTTTTCAGTTCAAGGACCAATTAAAGCTGGGAATGCTTCCAACCATTGTATTACACCAAGTACAAAGTGGGAACAAGTAAAGGTTAGTACTATTGATCTTATTTAACTGTACATATTTATTCTAAATTTTTGGAGTGAAACTGAGCAATGAAGTTGGATCATTTATCTTCAAATTAGTTATTTATGTTAGATGACCGTTACATCAGTTTTTGTTTTTATTCTGGTTAAGTTGATTTGATCCCTATTTATTATAATAGTTGTCGTATGGTAAGTATATGATCATCAAGTCTAGGCCATGAAAATGAGAATGAATCATGTGCCCAGAATGCTCTTTCCATTCTCATTTGGGGTTTGGAAATTGGAGTTCCTGGTGAATATCTATGGGCACAATAATTTGTTAGCAAAACATAAATATCGAATGAGCTAATAAATACAAAGTATATAAAATTTTACATTTTTTTTACTCTTGTAGTACTGCATCAATTTTTAAGTGTACAATATTTTTATCACTATTTCCTAGTTATCTTTGTATCCTAAAATAAAATTTCCGTGTTCAGTGCATTGGAGGTTTCCTTTACCTTTTCTTTTAAACTATTCAATCCCATCACACCCAACTCTCTCACTTATATTTGACCATCCAGCGTAACAGCTGCCTCCTTAAGGAGAGCATGGACATATGTAATCCACATTCTCTCATTTTTACTATCTTAAGAGGTAAAATGGTGAAGTAAAGAAAATTTTAGCTGATAATTTGGTTTCATTTTCGTCATAAATTTCTTGATGGATCCAAACAAGAGAATGGAATCAAATTCTTTTCTTTTCTTTTAGTTTCTTTTCAACCAACAATAACTTTAACGTGTCTAAAGTCTTAATATATTCAGATCTTTCTGGTTTTCATTTATTCACGACGTTTAATACTGCAAATAATTTAAGCAATGTTCTACTTTTAGGAAATCCTTGGGGATGGTGGGCGGGCTGCAATTCAAACACAAGGCTCCATGAACAATCCTTTTGGATCTACTTTTGTCTATGGATACCAAAATGTTGCATTTGAGGTGTGAAATCAGCAATACCTTTTTATGATTTTTTTCTTTATATTCATGTTTCTGTTTTTCTGTCTCCTCAAACATAAATCTTCATTGTATATATTATTTATTGTTAAATACCCCTAAAAATTTGACGTTTTGATTATTTGACAGGTTATGAAAAATGGCTATATAGCTGCTGTTACTCTCTTTCAATCATAAGAAGGTATATTTTTTTCTTTATTATTTGTTTATTTAAAATATGGCAGAAGTTCCCAGTTTATGTAGTTGCTTCCATTGGTTTCATGTTAAGTCTGAAATACTGGATTTGATACCATTTACTAACTTGATACTGGATTTGATACCATTTACTAACTTGCTAAATGGTATGTTGTTTGTTTGTATAATTGTCATCCATGATCATAACCCTCAACCCCTGAATTCACACACCACCCCTTTTTTTTCTCTCATGTTCAAATAATCATGGGTGATTTATCTCTAACTAGTTGTTGGAATAATCGTGGGTGATTTATCTCTAACTTGGTTACAACTTTCTATAATTGTGTTTCTGTGACTTTGTTTTGTGTTTTCTGTTTATTGTGCGCATACTCATCGATTTGCACTTTTTGAGATTTCACACTTTTTATTCTTAGAAATTGTCTTATAGCTATTTTAGTTCTTATTATACTACTTGCAGAGTAGAAGTATACATGTTTGTTCTGTGTGTGTGTCCTTCCAAGATCCTGTAGGTATTCTGCCTGATTTCTTGTGGAATGATTATAACTTGTATTTTCTCCAGTTTCACCTTGATCACATTTCTTCTATCAATTCAGAAGAATTCTGAGTGTTTATGTCTGGTTTTTATTATTAATGTTTTCATGTAAGTGGGTCTTATTGGTTACGGTCACAATATTCAGGGTAGCTTCTCATCGGATCAAATTTAATTAATATAAAACCTACTAGCTGAAGGTTTTATCTAATGCCATTATTCAAGAAGTGAGGTTTGGTTGTTTTTATAGTCATTTAAAATTACCCGAAGGTAAGCAATGGCCAACATGAATTTTGAGGTCAGAAAATTGAAAATATTATCTTGCCATATTTTTGTCTGCATCATATCAATTTGATATCTTTTTCATTTTTTTTGTTCATCTTTGTTTGAAGATGCTGCAATACCTTTTTTGCAGGCAACATACACTCCTCTGGAGTACTGCTCATGTATATCAGCAATGCAGAAAGCAGCTGTATCATGACCAGATGTGTATATAACTTGTACAGTGAAAACTCTTATCATGTATATATTGACCTTTAAATTAATTTTATTGAAAATTTGAGAGCTTTGTGATGGCTTTGCCTCTCTAATTAGATCTATCATAAAGCCAGGGAAATTAAATCTCATTTCCTCTTTGCAAATGCCAAATATTGCCAGTTTTTATGCCCTTCAAAATTTCTGACATGGTCCTAGAAGTTATTTTTCTCAGCTGTTCAAATCATCAAAGGGTGCATTAACAACACATCATTTTTGGACTATGTCCTTGCTCTTCTTCATCTCTGCGCTTTCTGGGCATCAATGTCAATTTTGGTCCTGGTTATTAGTGATCTATCTCTGATATTCCTCAATTTCTCTCATTTATTCTTTGTTGTATTTAGCTCATCTCATTCATCAAAATGTTTTCATTTCCACCTACTAATTAACCACATATATCTCATTTCTTTGTCATCCTTTATTACCAACCACACGCTCAAGATCTCACAAGTCACAACTTGTAGTACGGCTTGTACAATGTCATATACAATTATTAATACATCCTTTTACCTGCACCATCATTTATTATTAACTTGAGAATCAAACTTTGGATAGTACTCTTCTTTATATAAAGAAGAGTGTTGACTCAAATTTCATTTAATTAAAATTAATTAAATAAATAATAACTAATTATCATTTATATAATAAGACTGAGAGAGAGAGGGGAATCAAACATGGTTTAGATAATTTTCTTTCAAAAATCTTGAAAACTCACTGAAATTTTTGAAGTTAATACAAACAAAAATTTATCTCCCACTTTCTTTCTAATAAGTATATAATATATAGGTGGAAGAGAGAAAGGTGTTAGTTGATACACGGTATGCTTGCATGCTATGCATGCTATGCATGGACCAGTCTCTTTAAGTTTACTCCAATCTAGAATCTGAAACTTTTGGCTCTCACAAGCAAAGAGCCTTCTGAAAATAAATGAGGTAAAGAAGGAAAAAAAAGAAAAAAAGGGAAGTCTCAAAGAGCAAGATGTGGAGTTGGAGACAGTTGAGTAAAGTTACCTGGAAATGGAATGGAAGGTGGTGAGCTAGCCTTCTAACTCTGTGTTCTTTCAAATCCCTCCCTTAGATTCTTTGCCTTCTTGTTTGTACTAATTATTACTCTCTTCTTCTCCACTCCTCCTCAAACAGCAATAAATTCCTCCACATTGCCACCCTCTTTACTGATGGGGTGGTGAGTTTAATGCCTCGCCACTCTATATATCACAATAAAGTTAACAAGAAGCCAAACATGACAAAAAAGAATCATCTTTTTTTTTATCTTTTTATCTTATCATCACATCATATCATATGATAAGATAAAATTCTCTTAATTTCTTGTCCTTAGCCTTGTTCCTACACATCCATTCTATTCTATGTTAAATTAATAAATAAAATGAAAAACAAAAAAAGAAGAAAAAGTTCAATATTGAGGTCTACCACCACCATGCACCTCAATTGGTACCCATATAACATGGGTGTATGACCCCACAAGGCATGCTTGCAGAGTAGTAGGCTCTCATGCCAAGCCATGCATGTGACCCTAAACTGACACACTTCCCATTCTTGTCGGCACCTTATTCTCTCAACTCCTCCCATCTCCACCATCCCTTTCCACTTCTCGTGATCTTTCTCTCTCTCTCTCTCTTCTCTTTGCATGAATGAATACTACTTACTTATAAATTTATAATCAGTATTCAGTACCCCCCCAACATTATTCACATAAACTCACAATGAAGAAGGTCTTCTTCACTCCACTTGTTATTGTATTATTCACTGCTCACTACTTAGTTTTGTTGGTCTCTACTCAAGTACATGACTACCATGATGCATTATCAAAGTCTATACTCTTCTTTGAGGGCCAACGCTCCGGCAAGCTCCCCCCAAACCAGAGACTAACTTGGCGCGCCGACTCCGCCGTCGGTGATGGCTCCGATGCGGGTGTCGACCTCTCCGGTGGCTATTACGATGCCGGAGACAATGTTAAGTTCGGCTTTCCCATGGCATTCACCACAACCATGTTGGCTTGGAGCCTCATTGAGTTCGGAAACTCAATGCCGCTCGACGAGCATGAAAACGCTGCCGTCGCCCTCCGGTGGGCCACCGATTATCTCCTCAAAACCATCTCTCACCCCGGTAAAATTTTTGTCCAAGTAAGTAACTTTATTGTCCAACATTTGGTATCAGAGCTTTAAGTTAGAATTCTCAAATTATTGAAATGGAACAATGTATGTGAAGGTGGGGGATCCGCTAAAAGACCACAACTGTTGGGAGAGGCCGGAGGACATGGACACGGCGAGGACAGTTTATACGGTGAGCGAAGAGAAGCCGGGGTCGGATATCGCAGGAGAAACTGCCGCGGCATTGGCGGCGTCTTCGATGTTTTTTCGATCAGTAGACAATGAGTACTCAGAGATGTTAAGCTACAAAATGCCGTCCGGTTTTCGAGTTTGCTGATGCTCACAAGGGTGCTTACAGTGATGAGCCGGGC
Organism: Dioscorea zingiberensis; assembly: GCA_026586065.1. Classification (NCBI taxonomy): domain Eukaryota; kingdom Viridiplantae; phylum Streptophyta; class Magnoliopsida; order Dioscoreales; family Dioscoreaceae; genus Dioscorea; species Dioscorea zingiberensis. The sequence continues at coordinate 47,466,889 of CM048824.1, read as the reverse complement.
GAGAGAGCTGGTGTTTCCCCTCTCTCTTTTGATTTTGAGGGTTATCAGGCAAGCCTCATAACTCTTTCTAATATATATATATATATATATATATATATATATATATATATATATATATATATATATATTATCACAAATTTATATATAGATATATATTATATTTCATAAAAATTATAGATGTATATGTTTATAAATTTTCTATTATTTATTTACTTATTTAGGAAGGAAATTAAACAAATTCTATAAATAAATAAGTAAATAAATATTTTAAGAGAAAGAGAAATTGGTGGTCATAAAACATTCCACCCAAACATGAAATGGGTCCAAAGAAGGAAAAGGTACCATCCATCTATCCTTTGCTATAGTGGCCTTCCAAAATTTTTATGATTTTTTATTCAAATGTTTTTTCATAGCTCTAATATATATAAATAAATAAATTATATATTTTTAGAGTTATTAAAATGTGCTTGTTTGAGGGACTTACAACTCTAAACCATGATTTTAACATGAGTTTTAAATAATTATAATGTCTTATTTAGAAAGGAAACAATAAAAGTGAGAAAGTGAACGAAAATCTCGATAGATCGAAATATTTTCTCATTTTGTGCTTTTAAACAATAATCGATTTCAACTTAGGAACTTCCCCATTTTTCATTTTTTTAACCAAACAAACACACAATAAAATAAATAAATAAATAAATAAATAAATAAATAAATAGATAGATTGATAACAATGACTTGTGATTTTTCACTGATTTTACATGCATTGTTACCCTTGAAACAGGATGAGTTGCTATGGGGTGCAGCATGGCTAAGAAGAGCCTCACAAAATGACTCATTCTTGAGTTACATCCAAGACAATGGCAAAACCCTTGGAGCCGATGACAATATAAATGAGTTTGGTTGGGACAACAAGCATGCTGGCCTAAATGTCCTTGTCTCTAAGGTCACACTCTTAACCTTACTATTAATTCCATGTAACAACAACATCCTTACATTTTCACTGATCACATGACTGACCAACATCAATCTTTTAGGAGTTTCTTGAAGCTCAAGTGTACTCTTTGGAGTCCTACAAAGCTTCCGCGGACAGTTTCATGTGCACTCTAGTACCCGAATCGTCGTCTTCACACATACGATACACTCCCGGCGGACTTATTTACAAGCCCGGAGGCAGCAACATGCAACATGTTACGTCCATTGCTTTCCTCTTGCTCTCTTACGCTAACTATCTAGCTAAGACTTCACAATTTGTTAATTGCGGAAGTGTTTCCGTCGGTCCTGCCTCTCTTCGCCTTCAGGCGAAAAAACAGGTATATATTTTTGTGATCGAAGATAATATAGTCCCACATCGGTTAATTTAATAATTGTTGATTTGGTACCTTGATAGGTGGATTATTTACTAGGGGACAATCCTATGAAGATGTCATACATGGTTGGATATGGGGAAAGGTATCCTCTAAGGGTACACCATAGAGGCTCATCATTGCCATCAAAATTTAGCCACCCTGAGTTCATTGCATGCAAAGAGGGCACAATCTACTACAATTCCTCCAATCCAAACCCTAACCTTTTGATCGGAGCTGTCGTTGGAGGGCCGGGGGAAGACGATGTTTATGAAGATGATCGAGCCGATTTTCGGAAGTCGGAACCAACTACTTACATCAATGCTCCTTTGGTTGGTGTTCTCGCTTATTTTGTTGCTAACCCTAACTAGTTTGAGTACATGCATGAAAATGATTGCATGTTTTGCTTGTAATATTGTACATAGGATGGTATGAGAAGTGTGGTATTGCAACCCTAACATATATACATGCCAAATTAGGAAAGTTTGGCTTTGTTTGAAATTTTATTACACAATATGCAAAGTTTGTTTGCTTGTCACTTGTAATCACTTTTGTATTGATATGAGATAATTTCTCACTACAAATTTAAATAAAAGTTCAGGTTGTGTCCAAAATTTGTGTCTATTGTTCATGATATTATGCATGGATCAAATATATCATGGGCCATATTAGAAAAAAAATAATTGTGGGCTATTATTCCCCATGATAGTTTGAATTTTTTTTATTATATATATTAAATAAAAATGAGGGCATATTGAAGGTGTCAACCAGGCTGTGCCCCGAGCACGACCTAACACCGTAATTCTCCAGTTGTGCCTAAGCAGGAATCAAGAGCAGGCTCGTGCTAGATTGGTCCATGCGTGTGGGCCAGCATAACATGACCCACATGGTATGACCCACATAATAACCTGGTGAGCTAGATCGACTCACCAGCTTTTTTTCCTTCATTTTAATCTTATTAAACCCTAAAAAAAAAACTTTTATATAACAACTATAAAATTTATATATTTGAATTTTAGAAAATTTTGGGATTTTTTTTAATTTTTTTTGGAATTCTCAAAGATATATATGTTTTAAATTTTATGAAATTTTGGGGATGTTATGGTATTTTTAAGGATTTTTTAGGGTTTTTTTTGGATTTTTTGTGTGAATTTTTTTTTTTTGGGATATTTGATTTTGTTTTTAAATTTTTCCGAACCCTAAACCCTAACCAAAATTAAGAGCCTTCATCTTGAGAGAATGGACCCATTTTCCTTTGTTTGCTCCACATCTAATCTAATGGCAATATTTGTTTTGTCTACTACATCCATGTTTTATTTAATTTATATATAATTTTTTTTATTGATAATTATATGATGGATGATGATGAATGGAAAAGTTCAAAGAAATTAAAGGATTAGTTAGTTATTCAGTAGGGGTTTAGCTTTAAACTTGTCAGTATCTTATCTGGTGTACCTAATTAAACTAAAGATGGTTATAATCTCTCCATGCATTAACAACTTGTTGCTAAGTTGTCTATTGTTGCATTAATCTCCAAATTAAGCAGGTTAATTAAAAGAAAGCTATGCATTAACCTTCAACTAACTGAAAAAGGCCAAAATCAGTAACCTAATTAGAGGTTAGGAGACTTCCATCCAAAACAAGTTTAGTGCTACCTTTACTCCTAATTTAAGCTTTTTAGACTCATTCAACCTGTTTACCAAAAATTAAAGAACAACAAAAGTATATATATTGAAGAGAAGTCTCATAATATATATAAGGGAAATACTATGTCGTTGGACGAGTAATTCCTCGATGGTCGTCTTGATGATCCCGAGGAACATACAATGGCTAGCAATGATTTGTGTGCCCATTTCGGAAAAGATGCTCCTACGATATAACAGTACTCTATATATAAAGACATTAATCTTTAACTACAAACATTTTCAGAGGATAAACTAATTAAATTTTTTTTAACAATAAGTCCTTGTGTACCATGGCATTACATTAATCAAAGAACAAGTACTCTTCTCATTCATTATTGTTTGATTCCGATGTCTTTCACTTATAAACATAACCATGAGTTCTCTCTCTAAGAACATTTTTTTTTTTGGAGTGATTATTAAGAAACTATCATTAATCAATAAAAACAAATTCCACAACCTTTACTTAGAACCATAAACATAATATATAAAGATGAGGAAATATTTCTCTCTCTTTCTTTCTCATCTTCATATGATAATGCATGTCAAACTCTACTTTACTTATAAACAAAACCATCATATATATATATAAACATGAGTTGAAATGAAGGTCAAACTCAATTCTTCACATATAAACCATCATAACCATAATATATGAGTTAAAAACTCTAATTAATTCTAATGCTTTATAACAACGTGTTGATTTCCTCATTCTTTCTTGGTTTTCTATCATTAATATATCCAAAAGAGTCAAATTGGAGTCACAAAGAGTCAAGTGAAGAGGAGTTTAGCTTTTACAAGAGAAGCTGAAGAGCTTGACGAAGCTAAAGAGGTCTAAACAACAGGAGGGCCTTTACCACGGACGTTAGATAGCTCCCCATTCATTACTCTCATTGTTGTACTCTGTTTCTTTATGCTTGTATGCTTAGCGCTTGTACCTCAGTATCTTAATTTTTAATGAAGTGTAGTTCATCCACTTTAACAAAAAAAAAAAAAGTTCCGATGCCTTAATTATAAACATAACCATGATACATAAGTTCATAACCATTATATATATATATAGACAATAGACAATGAGACATTGTCATTAAAGATAGAATTGTCACACACCACATGCTATGGTGGTCCTCTCATCTTTCCCATTGAATTTAATTGTGATGGTCTACTTCATGTCATTGTTCAAATGGAGGTGCAATTCATTCATTCATTCATTCATTCACTCACTCACTCACTCATTAATCACTCATTCATGGATTTTGACATATATGTATATATATATATATATATATCTAACCAAACCTTTTTCTCTCTCTCACTACCTCTCATTCATTGAATTCATTATCCAAAAAAAAAAAAAAAGGCCCCAACTACCGACACTATTTCGCGCCTTGACAGCCTTCTTTGTTTCCCCCCCCTTAAAAAAGCAGTTGATATTCCCCCCCCCCCCCCTCTTTTTCTCTCCATCTCTCTCTCTCTCACACTCTTCCAATTCTATTCTCTACTCTATGATGCATCACAATTAAAAAAAAATCTTGTTCTACTTATCATCTTGAGAATTAGATACACCGTTTCCAAACGTTCAAGGTTATAGATAGCAATACAGAGAGACAAAGAGAAAGAGAGAGAGAGGAAAAGGAGAAGAAGGAGAAGGAGAAGAGTTGTTTGTTTCTCTCCTCTTATCTCCCAACCTCTCTCTTCTCTTTCTAATGAATCCTCTTTGTTCAAGGATCACAAACTAAGGTAATGCATGCATTTCTCTTTTTGATGCGAGTTTTCTGTTTGTTAATTTGCTTGAAAGAAAAAGATTGATAGAAAGAAGAAGAAAGGAGACCATGTTCTTCTTCTGTAGATTGGAGAATTTTATAATATTCAAGAGTGTTTTATATTCATTGAATGTGAATGCCAGTTAAAGCAAGTCTTACAACCTTCTTAATTTGTTGTTGTTGTTGGATTTCTTTAATCAAAGTTCAATCATAGTTCATGTGCTTGTTCTTAATTTGTTGTTTGAAGAGGGACCATTGTTGTGAATGAATGTGGTAGGGTGGGAGAATGGGAACCATTGGTGAGGATGAGCTAGCAAGATGGGAGAAGACCGAAGGTGGTGTTGCCGCCGGCATTCCCGGTGCCGGAGGTGGATCAGGAGAAGAGAGGATATTGGTGTCTGTCAGACTTAGGCCTCTGAATTCCATAGAGATCTCGCGGAACGATCCCGCTGATTGGGAATGTATCAACAACACCACAATTATTCATAGGAATGGCGTCAACGATCGGTCAATGCCGCCTTCTGCCTACACTTTCGGCGAGTATTGCTTCCATTGGCTTGACTTTTCTTAGATCTGAATCATCTTAGATTCATCTTGTTCTTTTAATTGTATATAGATAGGGTGTTTGGGCATCAATGTACAACAAGGCAAGTGTATGTGGATGCAGCAAGGGATGTTGCTCTTTCAGTTGTTAATGGTATCAATTGTAAGTTTCTATCTTTCTCTCTCTCTTTTTTCTTTAGCTCTGTAGAAATGTCTGTTTACAAACAATCTGTGTTTTTTCAGCAAAGTATATTTGCATATGGACAAACAAGCAGTGGAAAGACATACACCATGACTGGAATCACAGAGTACAGTGTTGCAGATATATATGATTACATAGAGAAGGTACACTACAATTGAGTTGTTTGTCTACATTAATATTGTTTCTTAGTTTCAGATAAATAAATATATATATATATATATATATATATATATATACATAAATGTATTTTTATTTTTGTAGCACGAAGAGAGGGAATTCGTCTTGAAATTTTCGGCGATGGAGATATATAATGAAGCTGTGAGAGATTTGCTCAGCAGTGATGGTAGTCCACTCAGGCTGCTTGATGATCCAGAGGTAATGAAGTGCTAGATTTTATGTTTTGGAGGTGAATTGGGGGTTCACTGATTTAATGATTTGTGTTTGTAGAGAGGGACAATTGTGGATCGACTCACGGAGGAAACTTTACGGGACCTTGATCATCTTAAGGAGCTGCTTTCGGTTTGCGAAGGTGCAGAACAAAGCAGAGTTGTTTTTGAATTTACTGCATCGAAGTCTAATTGTGTTAACCTGTGTTGTTTGCAGCTCAAAGACAGATTGGAGAGACCTCAATGAATGAAATGAGTTCAAGATCCCATCAAATACTCAGACTTGTATGTCTTAATTGATCAAACAATTAACATTTTTGGTAATTGATGATGATAAGTAGCAGATAAATTTTGCTGTTGGATTTCTGCAGGCGATTGAAAGTTCCACTAGGCAGTTTCTCGGCAAGGAGAACTTCAGCAGTCTTTTCAGCCAGTGTGGTAACTATTTCTATTTGTTAGCCTTTTAATCCATCAAATTGAATGTGATCAATGGAAATTGGATCAAGATCTTTTGCTTTTTGTTTAACATTCTGCAGAATTTTATCGATCTCGCTGGAAGTGAACGCGCATCTCAGGCTTTATCTGCTGGCACTAGGCTGAAAGAAGGCTGCCATATAAACCGAAGCTTGTTGACACTCGGGACTGTTATTCGCAAACTAAGGTTGCTCAATTGATCTGTAATTTAATTTTTTTAGTTTCATATCTAAAGCCAGCCATGCATCTGATTTACTGTTTTATTTGGTGAATCAATGAAGCAAGGGAAGAAACGGGCATGTACCGTATCGAGATTCAAAGCTGACACGCATATTGCAATCATCGTTGGGTGGTAATGCTCGAACAGCCATCATTTGCACAATGAGCCCTGCACGAAGCCACATCGAACAATCCCGAAACACACTACTATTCGCTACATGTGCAAAGGAAGTGGCAACCAGTGCAAAGGTCAATGTGGTCATGTCTGATAAGGCATTGGTTAAGCATTTGCAGAAAGAACTCGCAAGATTAGAAAGCGAACTTCGTGTCCAAATTTATCTCCAAACTCTTAGCACTCTGAAGCATTGAAAGAAAGAGATTCTAGGATAAAAAAGGTAACACTTTATCTTGATGCTCACTGTAATGATAAAAAAAGCTTATGATGTTCTTTTGCTCATTGTTGCAGATGGAGAAAGAGATAAAAGAGTTGATTGAACAGCGGGATCTCGCTCAATCTCGGCTCGATGGCTTGCTTCAAGCATCAAGAGAATGGGTACTCATCCTACTTAGTTTTTGACAGATCCAATTTATTTATTTATTTTCAGCATTTTTTATACGGATCAATTTATGTCATTGTATCGAACAATGTAGGACGAAGTTAGCCAACACTTTCGGCATGTAATGCAGAAAACACATATGAGGATATGATTTCAATCTCCGAGGGCTTCAGGTGTGGATCATCAAAGCCAAGATTCCAGTGTTCTCAGTTTTGATTCAACAGTTGGAAGCCATAATTGCAAAGAGATTCAGTCAGAGCAATGTGAAACACAAAAAAGAAGAGAATTCAACCTCTCCAAAGTACAATCCTGAACTTGTTTTATCATCAAAAGGACAGAGGAGGGAGAACGAAACGAGTACGCAGATTTTGACGATATTTGCAAGGAAGTTCAGTGCATTGAAATGACAGACAACAAGAGAAGCATAAATGAAGACTTTGATCTTTTGCTAACAGAGGAAACTGAATTCCTGGTGCCTGTAATTGTTGATACAAAGAAAACTCTCAAGAGTGATGTCGATTTAACTGCAATTGAAGAACAAGTAGACAATTTGAAGGAAAATGGCGATGAATCATCTCCATTGTTATTAGTGAAGGAAGAGGAGTTCAAGAATCTGAAAACAAGTGATGAACTACCTCCACTGGAATCAAGAAGCTTGGGACTAAGTAGAAGTAGGAGTTGCAGGGCAAGACTGATGGATAGCTGCTCAACTTCTCCCTCATTTTTGGAGAAAATAGAACCAAGTCCAAGTCCATATCTGAAAAGAAAGAAGACAGAGTGCATTAGAATTGAGTGCTGAGCTTGAAAATCTTCAAGAACTGAAGAACAATTCAAATGAAGTCCTTAAGAAACCAAATGGAAGGACTGCTTCCAAAGAGGATGTCACAAGCATCTCTGGATTTGTTGATGGTCTCAAAGAGATGGCTAAAATTCATTATCAGGTGCTAATTGATAAACTCTTTCTCTCGAGAGGTTATCGAATTAATCACAATGTTGCTTGAGCTTTATAATATGATTTCAGGATACCGAACGAACTATTAGCTTAAGACTTTGAGGAAAAGAAAACAGTGAGAGATGTTTGCCTCCAACCAGTGATCAGTCCTTCAGAATCACCTTCCCGCTGGCCGATCGAATTTGCAAAGAAGCAACAAGAGATCATAGAACTATGGCATGCTTGCAATGTTTCACTGATCCACAGGACTTACTTCTTCCTACTCTTTAAAGGAGATCCCGCGGATTCATTCTACATCGAAGTCGAACAAAGAAGGCTCTCCTTTCTAAAGAACACATTCTCTCAAGGAGATCTCAACAGAACATCCCCTGAAGATGGCCAGAAGATCACTCTAGCATCAAGGTACATTACTGTTCTATCAATCATTTAATCTGATGTATTAACTGCAATTCAGTGTACTCATACAACTGAAATTCGACGATGAGCAGCATCAGAAACCTTCGGCGCGAAAGAGAGATGCTATGCAGGCAAATGCAGAAGAGAATGTCTGCTATAGAAAGAGAAGAATTGTACTCAAAGTGGGGAATTTCACTGCAATCCAAAAGAAGGAGAATGCAGCTAGCTAAACAATTATGGTCTGAAACTAAAGACATGGAACATGTTAAGGAGAGTGCATCTATTGTCGCGAAACTCATTGGTCTTTTGGAGCCTGAGCACGCAGCTGAAGGAGATGTTGGTCTCAGCTTCCACGCCGCAGTTAGCTCATCGGAGATCCTTCAGCTGGAAAAATGGAATGTCTTCCATCAAATAAGCAGAAATATTGACAGTGTTGTAAAGGTGAAGAGTCAATGAATGATTGACAAAGTATGTATTCTTTAATTTTTCTATCTGATTCTTAATTTGTCTCTGATTGTATGTATAGACATGTTTGCAAATTGCATAGAGGCTGAGATTGGCCACAACATGTGTATTATTGTACTCTTATCTAATTTGGATTGAATCTGTTATATATTCTCTTTGACTTTGAATTCAAACTTGGAAATTCATTCTAACTTTAAATGACTTGAATAAAGAGTTGCCATTGCTTGCAAACATTGAATAGTTCAATATTTGATTAACCAAAGAAAGTTCATACCAAACATCCAAAGACAAAAAGAGTACTACAAGGTTGATAATTATTTACCCCCAGTTATGTGTCCTATTGGCAGAGATTCCCTTGTTAAGATATGGGATTTTCACAGTGGATGGCCGGTGAATCACATCTCTCGAGGTGAGGTCACGGTGTCCGCATGACTGCTCCCGTCTTGAGGATTGATGAACCCGAAAATCCTGCAGATTTCTTGCCTCCGCGTTGAGTACCGGCTATACACGCGTCCTTGACGCGTTCTTGAGAGGTTCTTGTCGGCTTAGTAAAAAAAAAAAGAGGTTAATAATTATTTTGGATTGGATCAAAGCAGACAAAATAGAACTTTGAATTAAAAAAATAAAATAAAAAAACCATTGACCAAAAACATGAATGAGTGACATGATGAACCAACAAGAGAGATGTTTGAGAATTAATCTTAGAAATTGATTAATAAAAAATAAACTTTGATTTGTCTTCCAATTACTTGGAGGGCATGTGGATGTGGAGGCTCACAAATCACAATCAAATGAGTGTTAATATTCTCCACTTAAATAATGAAAGTTGAATGAAGGTAAGGTTGTCATCTCTCTTTCTGTCTCTCTAAATTTATAAAATAAAATTTATGAAAATGTTTATCATATAATCAAATTTATGAGCTCTTTATTATTGATAATGAAATTTACCAAATTATTAATGCTTAAATTATGGTTATGCATGATTGAGTGTGAAACTAGTTTAGTGTTTGTTTGCATATCTCTTGAATTAATTATTAGGCTTCTATAAACAACCAACATTAATATTGTTTGTTGAAATTTTATAAATAAAGTATTGATTTTGTGAACATGATGCTTCAAAATGAAGATATTTCAAGAGGTCATTTTGAGATTTAATGCAAAATATGGCCCACATTCTTCTAATTTCCTTTTTGTGATTATTATTCATGTTAATGCTTATTAGCTTAAAACACCGATAATTTCTATGTTATCGATGATAATTAAATCTTGCGTTATCGTTTAAATTAATAATAAACACGGATAATTTTTATCGATAACCATTTTACATAAATAAATGGATCAAATTGACCCATTGAGTTTTATAAACTCAATTAATTAAGATTATCTTGATAAACACACTAGGTAGGCATGCATTAATATTCCAAGAAGTTTGCAAGGTCTTTCTAGACCCCTTCTTACTTGCATGCAAAGTCTATAATATGAACAACCCTTCCCTTTGTTCCTTCCTTTCCTTACTAACTAATTAAAACTCAACTCATTCACATTACTTGAGTTGTCATTCAAAGTTCAAACCCCTACGTAAACTCATCATCATCATGACCTCTACTTCTAACAATAATATTATCACACACAACCTCCCATCCCCTCTCTATCTCTCTTTATCTCTATATATATATATATATATATATGCATAAACATGTCCTTTCCAAAGAGTACTCCTCTAATTCTATGTATGCATAGTTGTTGAAATCAAGCCATGTCCAACATACCAAGGTCTCTTTGTGATTCTTCTCTAACTCTCTTCCACTTAACCATCTCTAGCTCTGATCCTTGGCCTTTTTCTCTCTAACCTTCAATATATTTTTCATCAGTTCTATATATATATATATATATATATATATATATAGAGTTATATATGGGTCATCATCATCATCAGCAGAGGAACCAGGTGCATAACCTTCTAAGTTTTCACTTTCAGTTGCCAAACATGGTAGGATTAGGGAGGAGAGCAATATCATCATCATCATCATCATCAGAAGAAGAAGATATGATGATGGCACCCAAAAAAGGGTGGATGGGAATAAGAGTTGGAGGAGAAGGGGAGGAGTTGAAACGTTTCATGGTGCCAGTGGAGTACTTGAACCATCCTTTGTTTTTGAGCTTGTTGAAGGTGGCTGAAGAGGAGTATGGGTTTGATCACAAGGGAGCCATTACTATACCTTGCCATGTTGAGGATTTCACTAGGGTTAAAGGTATCATAGATCGTGATCATACTCATTCTCATCATCATCATCATCATCAACAGCATCATCATCATCATCATCATCATCATCATCTTGTTGGGTGTTTTAAAGCTTGAAGACTAGGAGGTTGTAATGGAAGTTGTGTGTTTGATTTTGTTGAGGGTTTTTTTTTTTTTTTAATTGTTTGTGAGGATGAAGATGAAGTACTGGTATACCTAATGGATTGATTTCAATTCTATTTCTTTTGTATTTCTAGTGTTGTAATATGTTTTTAGTTTTTAGTTTTTTTTTTTTTTTTTTTTTTGGTATATCAAGCTGCAAGTGGGTAGCCGTGAGTGTGAGTCGAACCCATGCCACACTGACGCAGAGCTCTTACAGCGACCGGGTAACCAATATGCCCTTGAGTAGTTGGTTAACTTTTGCTTTTGCTTTGCATGAGAGAACATACCATGGATTATGAGAAGCTTGTAGAGGAAAAAGAGAGAGAGATGAACATGTGATCTAGAAACTTTTTTTTATTCTTTAATTAATTTTTCATTTATTCCTTTATCTTTTCCAAGAATAAAGAAAAGCATAATCTCAACATTGTTTTGATTCTCTTTCTCTCTCTCTTTTGCTTTGTGTCTTGTCCTCCACCACAAACTGTTTTACGGTGAGTTTGGATTGAGGGGCAAGAATTTAATTGGATTTGAATGCTTAAATTATAAACACACACAACACAAGCAATATTGTATGGTATGATATGATTTCTATGGGTTTTTTTCATGCAATTTCCATTGCTTTGAATTCAAAGCTTTCTTAGAAAGGTGGGTATAGTCCTTGTATTTACTATCATAAATAAATAGATAAATATATATATATAATTAATTTAAAAAAAAAAGGTGATGAAGCTTCTTCACAAGTTCAACATGTTGAATGTGTCATATAACAAACAGTTTGGGTGGCATGCAAAACAGAAATTAGTGGGGCATGATAGTGAATGGTTGACATTAGATGCATAGGAATGCCTAAGAACCACCAAATGGCAATCCTTCACTTTCAACTGTACATTTTTATTTATTTTTATTTTTTATTTTTTGGTTTCTAATGGACCATGTCCAATAATTGATTTTGTTTCTATCAATAGTTTATAATTCTTATTTGTATCTCTAAAAATAGGTATAATTTCTTATTTACCTCCAAGGGTTCACTTGGTGTAAGATGCCTTCTTCTACACTGCCGTGAAAACACCGGTGTCATTCCAAAACACGCACCCAAAAATATATAAATCAGCACCTACACCTTACCCTAGTGGTCATCCCACGGTACATTATCGTGAGTTAAAAACCACGGTAGCATAGAATTCATCCTGGGTGTAAACATGAAGAAAATGGGAAAATTGAATGCTGACATAATTAAATCAAGAATACACACACTATTACTAAAACACCCTTTATTCATAACTCAATTCCTCTTCCTTTCACCATGGAAACAGTTTTTTGGCTGGCCAACTGAAAGATACAAGCACAGACCCCATACTTGAGAGAAAAACAAAAAAAATCTTTTCTTTGAAAGGTAAACAGAAAATTATACATTTTTCAGGGGTACACATGTAAAAAAAAACTGTAACATTTTTATCGATTTTTCAAAGAATTTGCATATAATGATCAAGAACAGGATAAAATAGTTTTGGTGAGTTGAAGAATTTTCTTTTTCTACTTTTTGTTTTGGTAGCAACTCAAACGCATTGCTGAACAATTGGCATTGCTTGGAAAGCTTGCATTTGCTGAATGGTGACTTTGGTAATACATGCACTGGAGTGGAGAGGAACATGAAAAATTAGAGAGAGAGAGAGAGAGAGAGAGATCAACAGAGCTTACAGTGAATGCAATTGATTGGAGAAAATTGCATGAGTTGCTGCAAAATATACTAGTGATGTCTTGTGTTTGAACTCCGAATCGTCACACCATGCAAGAATTTCATGTAACCAAGAAAACTGAGTTTGCCATCTGACTGCCGAATCCATTCGTGCATGATCGAATGAGCTGTTGCAGGTAGATTCATTTCCTGCAGACATAGTTCAAGAATAATTTACATGAACACAGAAAAATGAGATGCAAGTAATGCAATAGTTTACGGAACAAATAAAATCAACACCTGTGCAAGTTCCACAACAGAGATGACCCGGTTTCCGTCCCGTTCAAAGTGTTCAAAAGCTGTGCTTGCGATGTCTTCCCACCCTTCCAAAGCCTCTAGCTGATAAGGGCTGATGGCTACTGACACAAAACTCTTCAAAGTCTAGCTTTCTGTAGTAAAGTGGCTCCAACTGATATGCACATAACATGAGAATTTTAATCAAACTGTCAAATCATTAATTGATGAACTAGATCTACTAGAAGAAGATATTTATGTGGGAAGATGATTCTCAAACAAAGAAATGCTGATTCCATAAGGCTGGAAAAACATCACAAATCATGACAAAGGATATGCATAAACAAAGAGCTCGAAGGGCAAGTTTGGAAAAAAAATTGCTTGAATGGTTTGATTGTATACCGAATTCAAAATGTCAGGGACCCTAGATTCTTTCATTGCATCAGTCGCATTTTGCATGAGGGCCTGCAAAAGATTGTTAATTAAAATCACAACAACATCAGTAATAATAATACAAAAATGCAGTCACAAAAATGTTCCCAAGTAAAGAGGCACATGACAGATGACAGAAACAGTTAAAAATACCGTAAGTACACATTATTATCACACAAAACCACTACATTGTTTCATTGAACCATATTCAACTTAAACATGAAGCAGCAACTAACCATCCGGAAGTTTTCAAGGGAAACACGACCATCTCTGTTGGGTTCTAACAACTTAAACTGAGATCTAAGATATAAAAGTGCATCCTCTGTGAGAGCTTTAGAAAGGGCCTGTAAGGAAGCGATAGCGAAAAAATTCAGAACCTGAAAACAACTATATAGAACAGTAGCATTATGAGTATTTAGAAATGCATCCTCAGTCAAAAAGAACCAGGGTCTATGAAAAGTGTGAAGATATGATCAATCATCATTAATCATGCAGCATGGTCACCAGTTGAGTAATTCTTGTATGATAAGTACCTTTAATGCTGCACGCTTTAACGGGGATGCACGAAGGTATGATTTGACCAACTTATAAATCAGTATATCTAAAGGAATGTGTCTTTGCTCATCTCGCAACCAAGGGTGAGCTGCCATCACAGAAGCACTGATTAGATTCTAGCAAGTATACTTGCATGTCATGGCACATGGAATCTAAACATGCAGTCTACCTCTGAAGGTTGTAATAAAAATTTGAGAAAACAAAAATAAAATACATGGCAAAACCTCCATCCAAGCAAAGTATCAAATCAATACAGTTAACCAACAACTTACTCAAAGCCTGCACAGCAGTCATTCTTTTCCTGTAGTCCTTATTCAAAAGCCTCCTGACAAAATCTTTAGCTTCTGGTGATACAGAAGGCCAAGGCGAATCATCAAAGTTAGGATCCGCTCGCAGCACAGATCGAAAAATTCCTGATTCAGTCCGGGCCCAAAAGGGTCTGCTACCACATAATAATATGTATGTTATAACACCAACACTCCAAATGTCTGCCTCCATACTGTATGCTCTATGTAGAACCTCAGGGGCAACATAGTACGCACTACCAACTATGTCATTAAGTCTTTCATCTGCAATCAAACCCCCAAAGTGAAACTTCTAAGTGAATATCATTATTCAACATTACATTACCAAGAACTAAATAAAGCAGCATTGTGAGGACAAGTAATCCATCCAAAAAAAAAGCACTTGGTGGGCACTACTGGAATTAAAAACACTAAAGACATGCATAGAGGCATGAACTAAAAATGGTGAGCAAAAATCATTCTATATCTTACAGTTTGGGTTTGCAAAGTGTTCAGCACATGTTTCACTTTCTTATTTCGGTCGCTTTTTTAGATGTCTGCTAAAATATGATAATGTGTACTGCAAATGATGATCCGGATGGTGTGAGTGCATGAGGTGTGATTTTCCTCACTTGATGGTTATGCCATGTCAAATTCACAGGTAAATTTGCTGACATGGCATAATCACTATGAAAAAAAAAACAAACTCCATGAGAAGTTTCTTGGCATATACATCATCATTGACACATTGAACTCCATGGGATAAATTGCACAGTTATGTTGGCTGGAAAAGACATTGAAGAAAGCCAAATAAACAAAATATAATGTATGTTAGTTCATGGTAGTACAATGATGTACGTAAATTGAAGTCCTTGTATATTGAAGAAGTAGCACCATCAATGAGCAGCATGAATACAATCAAAATCAAACAAGCTACAAAACTCAAAGTAGCAACAGGCAGGATAAGAATAATTGTTTCAATCAACATGTATTAAAAAGTGCCAGGAGAAACCCATTGAACTCTGAACTCTGAACTATGAACTATGTGCAAGGCCAATGTGAGAGATAATCACATCTAATGTTAGAAAGACCCAACCAAAAAATGCCAAGACAGTTAAAGAAAGCAAGCCAAATGAAATTTCGATGGTTAGTATAATCCATACCTGGTCGTACAAAGTCAGAAAGACCAAAATCAATAATCTTCATAGAAGAGTTCTCATCTTTAGTACTGAACAAAAAATTCTGTTAGGAAGTGAAAGCAGGAAAAAGAAAGTCAGAATAAAGAATAAGCAAGGAAGACAAAAGAAACAAAAGACATAGAGGAACATTCGCTAATAGCAAGTAAATGGATTCTTTAAATGAACAAAAATAAAAAACCATCATCAACAAAACTATTGCCAGATACTGACCTCTGGTTTTAAATCCACGATGAACAACGCCCTGAAGATGACAAAAAGGCAACTATACTCAAGATTTGCACAACAATCATTTTCGCATCTTCCTCCATGTACCTTCCACCTCTACAAAGAAGAAGTTGCAGCACTACAACACTAAATCAAAGGTTGAAAGAAGACATGACAAAATGACCGCATTTCTCTGAACAAAGAATGTGTGACTTACCTGGATAATATGCGGTCTAATAATTCTCCACCTTACGCATAATCTAATCATAAGAAAATCCAGAAAATTAAGAAACAAAGGATACAATGAAAATGTTGAAACAATATTATCCTGTAACACACATTATCAACCATCATTATGCAAATCAAAGTAAACAGATTACGTAATCAATTTTATGAATACTACAGCAAACAGAACAATTCATTTAAACCCTGACAACTCAGTACATAAACTTTCCATAGTTTTCATGCATTCAAAATAGAGAAGAGCAACTTGAATAGTCCTGACTTTTTTATTTGAAGTGCTCAAAAGACAGAACCAGCCAACATAATGCATTACTAACTCTGGTGATAGGAGATTAACCCCTTCCTTCGAAATTATATGCTCATGGAAAATTTTCATGCTTCTGACAACAAGAAAAACTAATTAACATTTCATATCATGCTCTGTGCATCATGTATATAAAGCTACGCAGGGCAATATTATAGCATCTTGATTAATGGTAAACAAATATCAAACTAAAAAAAGTATAAGATCAACATACTCCATAATTATGTAGACATTAAGAGCGTCCTCACATGCATCATGAAATTTGACCAGATTATTGTGCCCTGACAAAGCTTTGAGGATCTTGACCTCCCTACGAACATCTTCAATAGAAATAGGTGTTGTCATCTGCCAAAAATTTCCACTCCATTAACCACGTTGGCATGTCCATGATCTAAGTAAAACCAGTTCTCATATCTAACTAGAACACTAAGGAATAGATTTAACCTAAATTTTTTTTTTTAAAAAAATTGTTTTAAATTAATAGAAGAGTTGAATATATGCATACAGCCACTCAATAAGTATCAAAAACCATAAAAACTTTTAGATGTTTAAGGACATACTGACCAAGAAACACCTACAAATGCACATTTACCATCTAAACTTGGTAATAAGCTGCCAAATGTAGAAAAGTCATACATCTAAAGTGCAACTGTTAAGCCAAAAGCATGCAAATTGGTATCTCAGCCTTACAACACAGGCATTATTAATCATAATCCAAAAGGACAATTGGAGACTCATATCAATCAAATAATAAGAAAATATATGCAAGTGCAACACCAAGATTCCAATATTTTGATAAATCAATCCCATAAAATCATTGCATCTATCTAATCAAGCTTCTAACTAAAAAACAAACAAAAAAGGACAAGAATTTTACTGTCAAATCAATTAGAACAAGAGAAAAAATAGAGACATTAAACAAAACTAAGCAAAGCAAGCATCAAGATCAAAACATCCCTTTTTTTGGACATACCACCGCACCTTAGCTTTGGGAATGATCTTGACAGCGACGAGCTGACCCTTCAGCTCCCCCTTCTTAACCCTCGCCGAGCAAGTATGCCCAAAATGCCCCCTCCCCACCTCCCTCACAAGCTCATACTTAGCCCCGAAGTTCCTCCCATACCCAAAGCTCTTATCCAGAGCCGCCTCCCCCTCCGCTCCACCCCCACCCCCACCCCCATCCTCCGGAATCGGCACCTCGGTCGGCTTCCCCTGCCGTTTCGCAAGCGAGGCCTTGATGTGCTTCGCCGGAGAAGGCGGCGGCAAGGGCCATCGGAAGAAGCGGCGAGGGGTGGACCGAGCTGGGGATGGGGAGACTCCGGCAGGAAGCGGAGAAGCCGTTCCCTGGGGGAAGGGGCTGGGCCAAGCGTTAGGGTGAGCGGGCGTGGCCCTGCTGGAAGGCGGTGGCTGGGGGGTCCGCCGGGGGTCGCCGTCCGGTGAGCCTTCCCCGGCGACGGAGATGTTCTTGCCTTGGCACTGGCCCATGGGATCGGGATCGAAGACGGTCAAAGAGATGGATTTTTAGAGAGAGAAAGAAAGGTTTAGAGAGAGAGAGGGATTTATAGAGATCGCATCGGTGAGATCCAGTCAGAGAGTAACAAGGCCGGGTTTACGTTTTTGTTTTCTTTTACGAAGGTTTTGACTTGCTGATCTTTGGGTGTTAAGTCTTGAGCAGCAAACAGCTTTTTCACACACAACACGATTTTCAAAGTGATACGTGGCGTTGATTTGTTGGTGGTGAACGGTGAATGCTGTTTTATAGGGGAGAGGGGGCGGAGAACGTCTCGGTCCTGGGAGCTGATATCTCTCCAGGAACACGGCGTGTCGCGGAGTGGGTGCTGTTCATGAGGGGTTCTTTCTACTGATTGTACACGTGGCGATGTTCTATTGGAGGTCTTTGCCAGATTGGATTTGATGACCAATGGAAAATTACCACGTGGATGAGTGTGATGAGTTTGTCGCTGTTTTGGGTGAGGAGATGGATATTGAGAAGAAGATATGATTTTTATTAATTTTAGCATGGTCAGCAATAATATTTTAAGATTTATGTGAAAAATTTAGAGAGTTGTTAGGTTAAATAATAGGAAGGTTTTCAAATAGGATTAGGTTATTAAAAATAATTTTCTAAAATTAGAACACTTACTTGTATCGTATGACCTGTTTATATAAAAAGAAAGGCCAGCCAATGAATGGGCTCAAGAAGAGTCTTTTGACTTGTTCATTTTGTGGACTGATTTGATGGTCAACGGGTTTGGAAGCAAATAAAGTTGACTTTTAGATGGTAGAAGTTGAGTTGGGGGAAGGCTGTTAGACCATGCCCATCTTGTTGTCTTGTTAAAATTTAAACAACTCTGAACTCTCTGTTTTGTTTTTCTATGTTTTCAGATGAACAAACAATGTGAAAAAGTTGACTCATGATCTAAATATATATATATAAGAATATAAATAGTTCGATTCGATGAAGATACAAGAAAATGTAAACAAGTAAAGGAAACAAGGTGATCATGTTCAAGGAGTGTACGACAACATAGAATTCGACATAATATTGTGATCGGCAAATGCTGTAAATCATCTCACTGAGTTTACTGTTGAAAACAATTGAGAAGAAATTAATGCCAGATTCAAGCATTGGCAGGATGATTCAATCAGAAATTAACTCGATTGTTTTTCAGCCGGGAAGCCTAAGATTAAGCTTGAAGAGAATAATGCTAGACAATACATGTGTTTTATTATTAGATATCGATAAGAGGAATAGATAGTGTTAGTGCACTACTACAGCAAGTGCAAAGTAAAACCTCATCGATAGCATTGTAGAGACTTATAAGAGATCAAAGAAATGGACAAAGAGTTATTTGTTGGGACTTAACTACATAGAAGAACCTTTTACATGCAAATACATATTGCACCTAACCCTTCTGCTTTTTACCATCCCTAAAACATCTCTAGGTGTAACAAAGCTACCTAACACTGTTTCTAATTCATATTTATGAATAGAATGGGCGCAAAAAGGCTAATTATGTTGACCAACTATCTATAGATTACACTATAAACTTGCGAACTGAATGCCAAAAAATGGGGATTTTTTTCTGCAGCACTAGCCTAACTCCCTCTCTCTCCCTTGCAATAATATGCAAGATGGTCAAAGCTTGTATCTTACAATGAATCTATGTATCTCTCCCATCGAATACTCTGTTGCAAATAACCTACACCATGTGTGCAGTAATTCTCAGCGGGAAATCAATGCAAGAAAGGGGATAAAAAGCAATTAATTTTAATTTATTTGTTCAACCCCCATATCTGCATAACATCATTATGGTTGTTTGTATTTAATACTTCAGGACGGCACCCGAATCCTTGTTTTGGGGTAAAGAAGTAACCTCAAGAACTAAGCCAGCTTATGCTTGAAGTAAATAACGATACATAACAACAGGGGCTCTTGCAGGAAATGCAAATTTATCAACTTCCCCAAGGAATGACAATCCTCTTTAAGATAAACCACAAGAAAATAGTAAGAAGAACATGGGATCAAACTTGCTAATGAGACACCAGAATTATGAAGAAGAAGAAGAAAGAAAATGGGATCAAGAATGGGAACACATGACCATGTCCAGCATTCAAAGGAGAATTCAAGTACTCTCCCTCTAACAATCTTAAACACAACAATCTCAAAGCAAACAATACATCTACCCATCATCCCTATTTGTTTGATTTTCAAAACACAGGGTTTATCTTGCTTAAGATAATTCACCTAATGTTCTTTTCTCATTAAAGTAGAAAGTGATTCTGATGCAAACTGAATCCCAAAGACTAACAGAGTGTTTGAAGTTACAACTCTGCCTTAGATTTTCATTGTTTGAGTGAAATCATGAGAAGTATGTGAACAGAGATCAATCAAGAAACAAAGTAAGACAGGAAAAATCACAGAAGCGAATCCATTTCCAATGAAGAGCAAAGAATTCATACAAGAGGGTGTTTATGCAAAGTAGAACAATGTGAAGGCATACACATGAAAGAGAATCATGGTGTAGAAAAAGTATAAATTGCTTAGTTTCTAATACAGTGAGTTTAAATCTAAAATAATCACACTGATGAGAGATGATGCACAATAAAGATGACAACTTTGACATCAAAATCCTGCTGATTATACCAATATCCATTCACAGGAATAACTCGAGCATTTCTCATTGAAATCATGCGCAAGAATTCTAATACAGTGAATTTAACTCTAAGATGATCACACTGATGAGAGATGATACACAATAAAGATGCAACTTTGACACCAAAATCCTGCTGATTATACCAATATGCATTCACAGGAATAACACTAACATTTCTCATTAAAATCATACACAAGAATTCTAATACAGTGAGTTTAACTCTAAGATGATCACACTGATGAGAGATGATACACAATAAAGATGACAATTTTGACACCAAAATCCTGCTGATTATACCAATATGCATTCACAGGAATTACACGAGCATTTCTCATTGAAATCAAACGCAAGAATTCTACACTGAAAGAAGCAGGAATGTAAGCTTGAATGGAAGTGATTGAGGGGTATATTATAGAATCTCAAACCCTAGAATACGATTAGATGAGCTTGAAGGGGAGAGGCCAAGGGGTGGACCTGGGGACCTCGACGCGATCCTTGATACGCTCGATCTTCTTCTCCTTCTTCGGTCTTGCGTTGCCGTAGGAACCCTTGAATCGCTTCCCCTTTTCGTCTTCTTGTCCCCGCGCCCGCACACAGAATGTGCTCGATTGGAGCAGCGGAGGATGAGGACGACGGCGAGAGGCTGAAGAAGCTTGCCCGCTGCTCCGCCAAGCCCCTGACCATTCTCGCCAGCCACCGCGGCGCCGCCATTAGCGTCCTTCGAAGCACTATCTTTGTTCTGAGTTTCTTTAGCGAAAACCCTACGTTTGGATAAAAAAAATTAAAATATAAAACTTTTAATCAAATTTTTTTTAAAAAAAGAATAGAACTTATTTCAGGTGGGTTTTAACATATATTTATATAGTCTAATATTTTTTTTTAAAAATTTATTTTTGACTATTTTACACATTATCAATCAAATTTGTTACATATGAGAGCTATTATTTTCTCAAAATTTGATGCATTATTAAACTGACCAAATTTGGCATAGTTTACATCAAATTGTAATTAGTTCAAAAAATTTTAAAAGAAAATTATAGTTTCATGCATTATATCTATATCTATCTATATATATATATATATATAAATATATAATCCATAAATACTCTATTTTATCTTGCAAAATTCAGTAGTAAAAAAAGAAGCACTTATAAGAGGAAATCAAGGCCGAAATAGAAATTCTCAGTCTACACCCGTTATGCCGTTTGATGGCGTTTAGGATTTTTGGGTGTTCTTGGGTATTGATTTTACCCTTGTTTTCTCTCCTTTCTTGAATGAACTAGTTTCTTGATAATCTAGTTGGTTATGAGATTGTATTATTCTTTCTTGAATGAATTGAATTTCGAATCTAAACAAGATGAAAAAATCAATCGTAGAAATTTCAATCAGTAGCAAGGTAATGTAGCTGGTAAAAAAAAAAGTCCTTATCAACACTAAAGAAAAGTAAGTATCAAGTAGAGCATAAAATATATTGTAACAAAAATCCAAAGCACTTTAAGCAGTATACCCCCTCATTTTAATATACCCTCTCTCTCTCTCTCTCTCTCTCTCTCTCTCTCTCTATATATATATATATATATATATATATATATATATGAATTGTTAGATTAGGATTATGCTGCATTTAGTTTTTGAATTACGATTTTGAAAATATGTTATAATTAAAATAAAACTAAACAAACTATATTAGGGTTCGCTTGGATTGGCTTCTAAGAAGCCAAACAGGGGTTTTTTTTTTTTTAATAAGTTAAGGGCTTCTTTGGGCTTTATATATGTGTTTGGATGAGTTTTTTTTGATGGAGAAGAGGTTAGAAAATGTCCTTATGTAAATTAAAGAATGAATTCTCAAATCTAACCTAACATCATATGAGGATTGAGAGATATTGTTATTCTTGATGTTAAATGTAGTTAGTGTCAATTACAAGAATATAGTTATTGTTGGTGTTAAATATAATTGTTCTTCTTGTTGTTATTATTATTATTATTCATTGAATGTCCATTTTGGTTGTTTTCATTGAAAAAAAAACTCCTATGAGAATGAACGTCCAAAAAACTTACTAACTATATAAGCACTTTTGAATTAATATTTCCAAACACAAAAATAATCAGAAGCCCTTAACTTACTGTAAAAAGTTACTATAAAAAAAGTTTCTTTATAAAATTGAAAAAAACCCCTTTTTCCATAAGCCAATTCAAATTGACCCTTACTAATCTTGCATTTCAGCATAAGCTTCCCACTAGTTGTAATGTAAATCAAGTTTCTAATTTGAATAAAAGATTGAAATTATAACTAATCTGAAAAAAAAATACATGATTAAGTTGAAAAAATAAAACCTTAAAGAGATTAATAGAAATTTAGATTTAATTACTAGACTTAAAAACTAATTTATCTTACGATTCTCACACAAACAATATGAATTATTTTTCGTGTAGTTCTCCATGTATTTAAGGTTGAATCAGAACAACTTCAAAAACAATTTTCAAAAACAAGTTAATAAAATCCGCCTAATTTCCACAACAGATGTGTTTGGTTTTTGCGTTCATTTGGAAGTCACAAGGGTCATGGAAATGAGAACTCCAAAATACATATGAATTATGCACATATTCTTGTACGATAAAATAGAGGTCTATGTTTTATTTTCTGAACTCCCACATAACGCAACAGTAAAGTTATCGCCATGTGACCTGAACGTTACGGGTTCAAGTCATGGAATAACCTCTTGCAAAAAATACAAGATAAGGTTATGTATAATAGACACAAATGGTCTGACCTTTCCTTGGACCTCGTGCGTAAGCGGGGGCTTCAGAATAATCGGGACTACCCTTTTTAACACATCAAAATGGGGTTTATGGAAGTTCAACTGGATTGATGGATAGTGCTCTAACTTTGACAGCTTTACTTCGGTGAAATAAACATGCCTCTTCCAAGCCTAAATTAGGTAAAAAAAAAACAATTTTAAGTACTTGAGTAAATAATTAGTACAAATGATTCTGAGTTCCACAACAGTGTAATGCATGGAATTATTTCATCAACCCTTCCTTGAGAAAGATGGAAAGTTGTGCTCTGATACCAATCAATAAATGAACCTATTGGTCATGATAAAAGGACGAAAATAAAACAATGGATCTTACAAGAAAAAACCTAATTATTCCATACCTTAGCCATTAATTTTGCAGATCCTATAAATTATGCTCATAGATTTAGCATTTTCACGCTTATCACTTTATCAACTGATGCGTTGAATCCGCAAGTGTACGGGTCGAATCAAGTAATAAAGTGGACTCTTGAAAAGTCGGGTATCGAACCTCAGGGAGAAAGAAAGTACTAGTAATGGCTAATAGTCTATTATCTAGTCGATCAAGATTTGGTTGGCGATAACTAACCCTAATTCTAGAATTACTAATGCAAACTAATAATTAGAATTGACCTTGAAGACAATCAATTAATGAAGGGGATACTTTGGATTTTCTTAGATATGGATAATGCTTCCTATGTTAATTCTTGGTGAATCATTGGCCAAGGGTTCCGAATGTGATTTCATCCCCTCGATCGAGGGTGATTACTCAACCTAGTGCCTTTACTAGTTAAGTTCTAGGGAACCTATCTCTTGGAAGGGCTAAGGGAATAGGACATCTAAAAGAGTTGCTCGCCTTAGTACCCGGGCTCTCGGTGTACTCCTAGCCCTTTCTATTGAAGTTCGTTTCTACACACCTTCGCCAGATCTTCCCCCATATGAACTATAGAAACCTCTCCGGGCTCTCGCAACGTAGAGAGGTTAATACTATCACCATACATAACATTCAATAGACTACAATGCATTCAACCAAGCAACCAACACAGAATAGACAATATCAATTAAACATAATCCAAAGGTTCATCAACACCCAAGTATCAAAAGTTTAGCTCTCCATCAATGGAGAGCAACAATCCATGCTAAAAGAGAAAGCAAACATAGAGTTCATGAGAGACAACCCCTAATGATGACCGTTGGTGGATCCCTTGCTCCTCTCTTGCCCCTTCTTCTCCTTCTTGAGCCCTTTTGATGGGAGAACTCCTAAAAGCACCTCCTCCTTGGTGATGAAGAAGATGATAGGAATCCCCCCTCCAACCTTGATGCTTTTGCTCCAATCCACTCCAAGATGACCCAAAACCCTGATTAGCCTTTCTATTTATACCCCACACTAGGGTTTTGGGTGTATTTTCTGACTTTACCCTCGGTTCGGCCGAAATCGTAGCTGCAGCTTTACGATATACGACCCAGTATATGATCCATACAACCCCGTACGACCCCGTATATGGACTCCCATATGGAGTACCATACGGGGTCGTATACTTCTCAGGTCCTCGTATACGGGGTCCTGTCAGTCCGTTCAGGGGCCGTAGAAATCTCCAGGTCCATAAGGGTCCGTATGGGACTCCGTATAATTTGGATTCTCTTGCTTTCTATTCCCCTGTTTTGGCCCGTATTCTCTTGAAAACGTTTCCTTTCTCTTGGAATTTCTGTTTTCTACCTTGTTCACAAAAACAAAACCATTTTGAGTACAAGCGGGCCAACATTCCTCCTAAACTTAAAGTAATATGCATGAATTTCATATATAAATAATGCTTATTTGAACACTTATCATCAACTATGACCTGACAAAGATGAAATGTTATATTCTTATACTAATCCGAAAATGACCTTGGTTTGCACAAGAAAGAGTTGAAAATTGCATAATCACAAACCCTACAAAGAGATAAGTATAACATTATTATTGGTTCCACAAGAACATGTGCTTCTCTTGCAACAAACACATATATTAAGTTGTTTTTTAGAGTTATACGCAATATGAATTCTATGTCCTTGTGGTGCATTTAATAATACTATTCAAAAACTATGAGAGAGGTTGAGCTCCAAACACCATCACAACAAAAGACAATTCAAAGCAATTGCTCATACAAACTTTAATCTGCGTATTTTCCTAACACCACAAAGGATAGTAGTACTAACATGGAAACAAAACATATTGCATGAATATTCGGGCTGATCTATGAACAAAATGGCATCTTGGAGAAAGATAATAGAAGTTTTAAAAATCTAAGAATTACTAGTTCTATTACAAGCTGCGGGTAGAACATTATGGTACATCAAAGAAGGTGGATAATTGTAATGCCGACAGCAGAGATTGATACAACGGTACTGATGCAGTATTTAATGACTTCGTATTTTGCAGCTTCTAGTTGAGAGAGATTGATGTATAGATTATGATGTCCAGACAATATAGAAAGTTTATCACAACTTACTAATAATAAAAAAAATCTTTAAAAAGATGAAATTTGTGAATAACTGATAAAAGGTAAAATACTAATATGAATAGACTTTAATCCTTTTAAATATAAAAGAAATTCCCGGTGAGACATAGTCCACAATTTAAACAAGGTTATTTTTGTTTACTAAATTAATCAGTCAGAAAGTTCATATGTTTAAAGAAAGGTACTCATTAAGCAAAGAGGACATAGCAAGTTGGCAATAATCAATTATAATAGCAACGTTATTTATCTTTATAAAGACTAAAATTCAAGGTGAACGGCCAAGAAAAACTAGTTAATAAAATAAGACACAAAACTTAAATACAAAAAGTGAACATTGTTTAATCAACCTTTCCCTTCGCTTTCCTATCAAAGATGGAAAGTTGTGCTATGATACTAATCTGTAAATGAACTTGTCGGACATGAATAAGAGGATAAAAATAAAACTATGGATCTTACAGGAAAAAAAACATAACTAAATGATATTGAGTTAACACTACATATTTTCTTTTTTTTAATATATATATATATATATATATATATATATATATATATAATTTTATTCCTAGTAGAAAGTATGATACTAGATATTCAATATTTCACTCTATGATCCCTCATTCTTTCATTTTATTATCTTGTACTTTCAACTTATAGTAGTGTTATCATAGAGCATTGACATTTTCACTATTATATCTTATTACATTAATCCTTCCCTGACAAAATGGAAATATGTGCTCTGATACCAATCAGTAAATGAACCTGTTGGGCATAAAAAAAGGACGAAAATAAAACTATGGATCTTACAAAAAAAATCTAATTATTCCATATCTTAGCTTTTAATCTTGCAGATCTTATAAACTCTGCTCGTAGATTTAGCATTTTCACTCTTATCACTTTATCAATTGTGACCAGACAAAGATGAAAGGTTATATTCTTATGCCAATAAGAAAATTACCTTGGTTGGTATAAAAAAGATTAGAAAACAGTGTGGTTAGTGTCACCTCACTGCAAAAGCTGGTCAAATTTGGCTAGACCATTTAGGTAATGTCTTCAAACCATTGATTCAGTATTATCAACTTCTCCAATGTTTTTATTATTCGCTCCTCTAAATAGTCTATTTTTCTTTTTTTCTTTTCTTCTAGTTCAAAACCAACGGGTAATGATGTTACTGGGAGTGATTTGGGAACTACAAATTTTTGTGTGGTTGTTATGGAGGGAAAGGTTTTACCTCTGATATTTTTTCTATTTTTTTTCATGGTTTTGCTTTTATACTTTTTCTCATGTTATTCTTTGTAATATAATACATGTAGAACACAAAGGTGATAGAAAATTTTGTGCTCTGATACCAATCAGTAATAGAACTAGTTAGGTATGAACAAAAGGACGAAAATAAAACTATAGATCTTACAAAAAAAAAAAAACTAATTATTCCATATCTTAGCTTTTAATCTTGTAGATCCTGTAAACTATGCTCATAGATTTAGCATTTTCATTTTATCACTTTATCAACTGTAACCTGACAAAGATGAAAGGTTGAAAGGTTATATTTGTAACACCCTGAATTTTTCTAAATAAATATTCAATAAATTTTTAAATTTTTAATGGGGTTAGTTAGTACAGAAAACAGATTGATTATTTTAACCTCAAATTAAAAGAAAATCGGGAGTTAATAGACTCGAAATACAACCTCACAACTATAGGGCCAAGAGAAGGCCTTATTGGGCCACGCCACTTTTACATAAAATAGTTGGAGGTGAATAGACAACAGAGCCAGATTAATTAAATGAGAAATTATTTAAGTGTTAATTAATCCAGATTAATTAAGTGGGAGATACCAGACAAAAGTTTGAGTTACGGTAAAGTAGATCAAGTCGGGTCAAAGGCCGGTAATTATGGATCTGGTCTCGTGAGAGGCAGACCCCGTGATGCCATAGTACACCTGTGACTCTGGAATCTTTTGACCCAAGTTTTCCAGATCTGGGTCGGGGATAGAGACGAGTCAAATTATTAATTTGTCGCCCACGTGATAGCATAGTAAAAAAATAAGACCAAATTAAGTTGTTTGGTCTTTAGTGGGAGATATTATTGAAGATAAGTTTTTAAATTGAGTTTTAAAGATAACTTAATTAAAAGATTAGAGTAATATTTTATATAAAATATTATTAAATTTAAATATCTTATACCTTTATATAATAAGATGTGAGAAATAGAGAGATGAAAAATTTTCAATCTCTCTCTCTCGTGTCCAGAGGAAATCCTATTCCTCTTTCTCCATCTTCTTTCCTTCTCTCCCTCGTGTTCAGACCTACGCCCGCGCCCCTAATCCTCTCGGGATCTCTAGCCCTGCTTCGACAAATTACCACGCTGCCCGGCTCCCCTCGCCATCGCTGAGCCTCCCCAGCGGCACCGCTGGCGATAGCGACCCACGCTCCGCGTCCACCTCAGCTCGCGGCCGCGCCCTCTGCCCGCTCCCAATGCCGCCCGGCCGCCCAGCTCCAGCCAGCTTCCCTCGCCGATCTGCCCTGTCTGGTCGCGCCAGCCGCCTCCACTTTGGCTAGCTCCTCCGCCGGACAAGACCCTGCGAGCCTTAGCTCCACTAGACCTCTTTCCGACAGCCCGCCAGCACCTTTGATCGGCCAACCCTCCTTCTTCTGGTAAGGTCCCATCTTTCTCTTGTGAGCTTCATGGGGCAAACTGTACTCTAATTAGTAGATTGAATGTTAAGATTTGGGGAAACCCTAAATGATTTCATGAATTAGGGTTTAGAATTACATGATTGTTGTGCAAATATAGGGCTATGAAATGAGTGGGGATTAAGAGGGGTATGGATGGAATTATGGGATGTATTAAAGCATGTGTAGTGTTTTTATGAATTAATTGTTGAATGTTTATATTAATTTCTAAGCCCTAGAAATAGAGGAAATGCTACCCAAATTTCTTTGAAATTTCATGCTTAATTATTCATGATTATGTTTAGCAAGTAATCATCTTAAGGAGAGCATGTTGGAAGCCCCGATATATGCTTAAGATGAAGTAGATTCTAAATTATAACACGAGAGAAATTCATGTTAAGTAAGTTGTTAATTTCGTGTTAATTTATAAACCTTGAAGACATGAAAAGCATGTTAAATAAGAATTCATGCTTTAGTGAGTTAAGGTCTTCATCGTATTTTATCGAATCTAAATAATAGTACAAGCTAAGAATATAGTTTCTGGAACTAGCTGTACAATTCGTGCTTTTACCGTATTTTCATACAATATTGATTTCAGTTTGAAAAGCATGAGTTAGAAATTTTTTGAAACTTTCCAGAGTTTATGAAATCATTTCATGATTATTGATAGATTGCCAGTTGGGAATAGATTTCCCTTTCAGAACTCATGCACAATAATCAATAACATAAAAGAGAAACAGATACAGAAATAATAGACTACACTTTATTGATATACTTCCCTGAACCATTGGTAGCTCGTAGAAAGCAAGAGAGTACAATATTAGATTAGGAAAAGGGTGATTTAAAACCCTGAATTTCATTACCGAATTATCTGTTTTAAAACATTCTATTTTTATGAAATTAAAACCCCTTTTCCATACTCTATGAGTGCCTAGTGTACGTATACAAGTTTGGCCCTGTGTAGCGTGGATAGATCTACCCGTTGGCCTCTGGTTTTGTAGTATTGAAGTAGATGTAGAGTTAGTGATGATAGTATTGTGATGATCAAATGACTCCGTATTAACCACCTCCAGGTAGCGATTAGAGATCCACCATAGAGGCGATTGGTACAGATTACCAAGGGTAATTTTGGAATTCATTCATAGTACAAAGAAACAGATAATGAGATACGTATACATGAGATTTCGATGCATATTGACATGATTAAAGCAGATTGAAGATAATGCATTGACCAACATCTTTAGTTGCTCAACATTACTTTTAGTTACAGTATTTATTTTCAGTTACTTATATCTACATAGTTTTATGCTTCAGCTTTTACAGTTTTATTTGATATACAGGTATAATTCTATACTAGACAGTATTGTTCCCATATCACTGAGCTCCAGTAGCTCAACCCCTTTTTCGTGACATTTTTTATGCAGGCGATAGACAGGAGTCCAGGTAGAGGATTCATCTACTCGCGAGATTATCGAGGAGTGTTAATAGTTAGCTCTAACTCTCTATATCGTAGTTCATGATTATGTTCTGTTATGACTGTATTTGAGACAAATAAGTCTAAGACAGTATTTATATTTGGTGTTGTATTAAACAATATTTTGAGTTTGGAGTTTCTCATATGAGTTGTTTGCTTTAATAGCTTCCGGAATTGCCTGATTTCTTTTGATTACAAGTTTTATAGCCTTACGCTCAGGGTTCATTCCCTTGACCTGGCTGGTGTGACACGTGTCCCCTGATTAGGAGATGGATGTTACAATATTCTTATGCCAATAAGAAAATGACCTTGGTTGGTATAAAAAAGAGGAGAAAACTGTGTGGTCAGCTTCACATCTATGCAAAAGCTGGTCAAATTTTGTTATAACATTTAGGTAATGTCTTCATACCATTTATTCAGTATTATCAACTTCTCCAATATTTTTATTATTCACTCCTCTGAATAGTTTATAATCAATCTTTCCCTAATAAAGATGGAAAGCTGTGCGCTAATACCAATCAATAAATGAACCTGGATGGTATGAACAAAAGCACAAAAATAAAAGGGGAAATTTCAAAAAACTACCCTGTGGTTTGCAACTTTCTCAATTCGGTCCTTGTGGTTCAAAATTGAACCACAAAGACCACAATGGTTTACTGCTAATCACTTTAGTACCACTTAGCAATGCGTTTCACGTTAAGCGTCCCGTTTGGCCCTCTGGAGCATGTTTGAAGGATTTCCAACCATATGATGGAAAGATCATCGAAAAATAAGCTAGCCTGTCAATTTTCATACAATTTGGGAACTTGTAGGGTCTTCATCTTAACGGTACTTATTTTATAGGAATCTGAACGATCCAGAATTTCAACCGTTAAGTGGAGGACCAAAAGGTTACCAAATTGTATGAAAATTGATAGGCTAGCTTATTTTTTGATGATCTTCCCATCCATACGGTTAGAAATCCTTCAAACATGCTCCAGGGGGCCAAACGGGATGCATCAGAAACGCATAAATAAGTTATTATAGGGTACTAAAGTGATTATTAAAGAAACTGACAGTGCTCTGCTGGTTCAATTTTGAACCACAAGGACCGAATTGAGAAAGTGGCAAACCATAGGGTAATTTTTTGAAATTTCCCCAAAATAAAACTATGGATCTTATAAAAAAAACCTAATTATTCCATATCTTGGTTTTTAATCTTGCAAATTCTATAAACTTTGTTCATAGATTTAGCATTTTCACTCTTATCACTTTATCAACTGTGATCTGACAAAGATGAGTTGTTATATTCTCATGCCAATGAAAGAATGACCTTGGTTGGCATAAAAAAGAGGAGAAAATTGCATAATCACAAACGTACCAAGAGATAAGTATAACATTATTATTAGTTCTACAAGAACATGTGCTTCTCTTGCAATAAACACATATATTAAGTTGCCTTTTAGGGTGTGTTTAATACGTGAAAAAATGAGGGACAATACATGACAACATTTCGTGTACTTTGTTTGATATGTTAATGTGATAGGAGTACAATACAAGAATCTATTTGAGTACATCACAAGTAGCTGAAAATTTTGTCCCACCCAAACCATGGTACAACTTTTTAATTGAGGGATAACACAACTTAAAGATAATTTTTCCCCCCAGCTTAAAGATAAAATTATGATATTTTTTGTAGTAATTATTTATTAATATATTTTAAAAATTAAAAATATAATTATGTGCTAATAATTTTACTAGTTATGAAAAAATTTAAGTGGTCACTATTAAAGATGAGAGAAAACTTCAAAATATAGTGTTTTATAAAAAATTTTATTCAAAAATAACATAGGACAATATAAGGGTATTGCATTAATTTTATAATTTTTTTGTCCAGTACTCGTGCAAAACAAACGGAGAACAACAGAAAAAAGTTTTGTGATGTCCATTGAATATAAAAAAAAGGATAGTTAAAAATTTTTTGATGTCCCATTGCCACTTGTACTGTGTTATACTCTTGTGTTGTTCTTATTTACGTATCAAACGGACCTTCAGAGCTACATGTAATATAAACTCCATACCCTTGTGGTGCATTTAAGCATATCCATAATTTATAAAATCAAAATTTGGTAATATTTTTTTTATTTTTATTTTTATTTTTATAAATGTGGACAAGCCACTAAAAACATATCACTGACGTGATTTGAACCTTCAACCTCTCCTTATAAGAGGACTTACATCAGAGGCTATTTTGCTGTGGCAAAGGGTTGTATGCGCCATTTTTTTAAAAAAAAAGTTTTCATGCCAGTCATATGAATGCCCGGGCAAGTTGCGGGGCTCACCTAATTGGGCGGGCGCCCGGACAACCTTTGCCCAGGCATTCAAACAGGCAGGTGGTGGGCCATAGTGTTTTAAAAAATTATTAAAAATCTGTTATGAATTAGTTTTTACAAAAAGCCCCTCTATTTTTTGAATTTTTATTTTCTAGTTCTAAATTTATGAATTAGCTTGTACATTTTTTTATATAATAAAATTAGCTTGTATGTTTTGGAAAAGTATATACAAAAGAAGGGAAATTGGTACTTTTATTAAAAATGAAACATAAAAAGTTTATTACAAATAAAACTAACATTTAACCAAAGATTGTTTTAGACATAATTTAGATATGGATAATTGAGTAGATAATTGAATATTTACAAATTGATCATATATTTTAGATATTGACAATTCAATAATTAAGTGAATAATTGAAAATCTAAATTTATGTTTTTAATCACATAATTTAGTAACACGTGAAAAATCTCTAAAATATTAGAAAAATATTAAAATTATTTTTAAAAATAAAAAAAAAATATTTGAAAGTTATTTGAGTGACACTTGTAAACAAATCCAAACCAACAAAAAATATAAAATATATATATATTTTTTAAATAGTGATTGCCCGAGCAAAATGGGGTTTACAATGGAAGTTTTTTTTTTTTACAGCATGGGTAATCTATTTTTTTTTAATGAATAGTGATTGCCCTGACACCTTTTATCTGGACAAATGAAGGTTTGGCGTATAAGTACTCTAAGAGAAAATGAGCTAATCAATATTCTCGGGGTTGAATCCTCGCTTAAAGTAAAGATGATGAGGCGGGGTGTGGAGTCACCCAAAGGATGATAAAAGCAAGCCTTGAGTCTTCTCTCTGTGTTGGTTTTAAGTAAATAGGCAGGGCGGTAAAATAAATACATGTTGTGTGAAACTTTCGGGCGATAAAATAAATTGTATTGTGTGAAACCCAAGGTGAATCGAACACCTGTTCACACCCTATTTGACTGATTCTTCGGAGGGCACTTATTGCCCATAAAAAAAAAAATTAAAAATTAAAAATAAAAATAACAAACTTCCTTTGTAAAAGTTGTAATTTGGTAACATTTTTTGAGCTATCCTGCCATAGTGCCCTCCACAACCCAATAAACATTACACATTTACACCCAAATTCAACCACTAGATTCTCTAGGCGACAACACCAGCAGAAGCTGTCCAAAATGCTAATAATAAAAAAAAAACATTAACTTAGACAAAACCAAGAGACATCTCCACAAAACAAGACAAAATCCAACAAAAAGAGCAAAAAATAAAAAATAAAAAATAAAAAAAAATAAATCCAAACTCTTGTTATGTTATATATGCCAGCATTGTCTCCCTGTCCCCTTGTGCTTAGTAGTAGCAAGTCGGAGTTCTAGAAGACCAAGTCGCACCACCAAAGTGTCTCACGGATGGACTCGATCCCACTGACGCTAATCCCGGAGCACCGCATCAAATTGAGCCCGTTGAGGCTCGCGCCCATGAGCTCCAGCGCAGCAACCCCGTCGTCGTTGATGCGCTCGCAGCCGGCCAGCGCGAGCGTCTTCAGGTTCAGCGCGCGGGCGCCGGCGAGCCGCTGTATCGCGGTGTTGCCCACGGTGCAAAACGAGAGGTCCAGGTCCTCGAGCTTCGGGCACTTCTCCCCGATGCCCCCGAGTGACTCCTCACTCACCTCTTTGCAGCCCATCAGACTTAGCCTCTCAAGTGTTCGACCAAATGCCGCAGTAACCGCTGCGACGCTGTAGTCAGTGATCCTCGCGCTGCCACTCAAGTCCAAGCTTTTCACACTCCCGGCGCCGCCCATTGCTTTCAGGAACGTGAACAGGGTTCGGTCTGTGATTCCATTACTCATGCCCATCATTGCTATCTTCTTCGCTTGCTTGCATGATTCTCCTATCCAAGTAAGAAATTCTTCTCCTATTGATTTGCACTTCTTTAATTTCATTGAGAACAAGTCTGGATGATGAGCTCTGTGTTGTTGTTGTTGTAATGGTTGTCCAATGTGATCACATTGCACCAAAGATAGCTTCTTTAGTGTGTTGTTGCAATTGGAGAGAGCTTGTATTAGTCCAGGAGTGGTGATTTGATGGCATTTCTCAAGCTTGAGACTCTCCAACATGTGTGTTCCTTCTGTCAGCTTGATCAGACCTTTGTCTGTTAAACAAGTGTTGTTTCTAATCTCTGCTTTCTTGAGGCTTGGGAAGCCACCATTGGATGCTGAAGAGATGAAGCTAGTGTCTGTTAAAGAAACACAAGAGCTCACAGTGAGAACCTTGAGCTTCTGAGCTTCACTGACGAAAGAGTAACCGATCTCTGTGGGTCCTTTAACTGATTCCAAACACAGCACCTCCAGAGACCTCCCTTGCTCTCCAATGGCTTTGAGGACTTGGTCGCTAATCTCCATCGACACGATACTGATTCTTGTTAGCTTGAGAAGCCTAGAGACGACGGAAACAATGCCGGTACCGCCAATGTGAGGGCATTTGGTCAAGGAGATGGATTCCAGTTGGGATGAGTATTCAGCGAGAGCCTCAAGCGATCTGTTTCCGATCGATGTGCATGATTCCAAGCTCACCGCAGATAAGCTCAAGCAGTTCTTGGCGATGACAGTGAGACCGTCATCGGTAATCCTCGAAGAACAGTAGATATGAATGTTCTCCAAGTTCTTGCAACCTCTGGCAATGCATGCAAGACCTTCATCACCAACATAAGCACAATTGGAAAGAGTAATGCATTTGATAGTGGAACAAGTGAAGCCTATGATCTTCAATCCTAAATCAGTGATTACTTCACTGTGAGTACTTGGGGGGGATGAAGAAGAGAAGAAGCCTTGCAAGATAGAAAGCTCAGTGAGACTGTGAGGATAAACCCCAATAGCCATAGCTGCTAATCTAACATCATTGGCCATCTCTCCTTCAAGACTTCTTGATACTTCACTGCATTCCACTTGCTTTGGATCATGTTGGAAGTCTGAGAAGCGCATGTGGAGCTGAAGGAAGAGCCATTTCTTCGACACGGCAGCACAGGTGCATCGATCACGGGGTGATGGAAGGAAGCTGAAAACTTGGAGCAAGCACTCGTCCGGCAGTGTCTCAATGAGATCATCTCCGGCGCTGAGCTTCTTCGCGGCCATGCCAAATACCCCTCTTACAGTGCAACTACAAGAAAGACATCATATATATATATATATATTGGATGATCTTCGGAAAGCCGAAAAAAGGAAAGGACAGGGACCGAAATGGCACCAAAGGAGATGAAAAGAGACAGGAAGAAAGGGGAGAAGAGAAGGTATAAAAAATGAAGGTGTTTGTAGCGGAGAAAACAATGGGAATCAAGAGTGGACGGCGAGGGAGCAATGGATGGGGATGAATGAAAGCTTGGGCCCAGGTTCCATTAATCTGTTGTTTGGCCAGCTCTGAAGGATATATGGGGAACTAATAAGAAGGACCCTTTTTAAGAGTTCTAAGGATACCCTCCACACTTCAAGGTGGTAGTTCAATGGATCTAGGGACAACATGCATCATGCATGGTAGAGTTGTTCAGGTGGAGTCCAGCACTCAAATAGGACAGAAGTCACAAAACTATATATATATATAGCACTATATGTTTAGCTCATTTACACTAATATGTCATCTCCTTTTATACTCTTAATCAATGGGTTAATTATCCTAGATATATATTTATATTTCCCAAATTATTGATAACCATTGATTTATTTATTGAGATCAATATTATCTCGACATGTTTTGAATGACTATCAATGATCTGGGGAGTTTATTATGTAAATTTAGCTTAGACAAATATGTTATGAACTGTGCGACAATTGTGTTGAATAGCAAGAAAGAAAACATACAGATTTAGTTTGGTTTGGCGGTATGTATACACCCACAGGAGTGAGCAGCGGCTGAATTTCACTATAGTTGTCTAAGCTATGCTCCACTCACTCTATTCCGCTTCACTCCGGCATCAACTTGCTTTCTCTGTACACGTGTTCCATTCAATATGAGTCACATGCTACAACATAATAGCATTACTCCGAGGCAGGGAATGACTCCACCCTCAATCTTTGGCTTGACAATTGGATTGAGGGAAATTCTCATGGAACAGTTGGTCCTCGCTCCAAGATCGCATTAGGTGTCGATCAACTTCAATAGAAATGACTTGGCTTAAGCTCCTACAAGGGATCCCAATCATAAAGCATGGTCAAAAGATGGGAACAAATTAAACATGTCTCAAAAGTAACTCGAAGACTTTCCCCATTACCAGGTGCAACCAGAGAACTTGGAAGCTCACAAGCTCGCGCCCGCGGTAGTTCACAGTCAACTCCCTATACCGGTTTCTTATAAACGAGGGAATAAGGATTAGGTTTCCAATGTCCTTATGAAACGACTATATATACCTACTGAAAATCAAATTGTTCTCTTAATTGATATAGGATAACAAAATCCTTACTTTAGATAACCTCACAAAAAAACAGCGATGAGGAAGCAAATTGACGTCTTAGTATGCTTGTAATAGTGAGGCTGAAATCATTAGTCATTTGTTAATGAGTTGCCTTATGGCATCCAAGGTTTGGAGCCATTATGGTGACCTATTTGGGATTGTCAACACTGCATAAATGTTACGAGATCTATAGGGGAACCCCCTTCCCCAGTCACCCTATTCACATGGACAAGCCAACGCAAAAGAGAGTCACAATGACTATCACATATATATATATATATATATATATATATATATATATATATATAGTACCTCTAGGAAGAACGGAAAAATAGATGTCTTCATAATAAAAAAAAAACATGTTTATTCAAAACTAATCTAGGCAATCGATATCCTTTTACTTTCTTGGTTTAATGCAGCTTAACCAACTATGCGCGCCAAGCTAGTCCATATGAAATCAATTGTCAAGAGAAACCTGGCTTTTACCAGGGATGAACCACGACAACCCTAGACGAGGGGTAGGGGTGAAATCGATTCAGTTTGGGTCGGATTGGACAAATTTTCAAACCAAACCGGTATTTTTCAGTTTGGAAAAAACCAATCAAACCGGACTGAACAGTTTGAAAAATGAAACCAAATCAAACTGATTCAGTTTGCGGTTCGGTTCGGTTTGAACCATGGTTTGAACGATTTTATGTAATTAGTAAGAAATTTGTGACTGCAGTCTCTGATCTGCGATGGGCCGCTGGAATGGTTGAGGTGTGTCGACGGGGAATGGATGGGAAAGGGAGAGTGAGTGGAATACGAAAAGGAAGAGAAACGAAAACTGAAAATCTGATTTCAATTTTCAAGCTATTCAATTAATTGAAAAAAAGGGAGGAATATACGGTACGGTTCGGTTCAAACCGCGTGCATTTCTGAAATTTCAAACCGAACCAAACGGAATATTAATCGATTTCAAACCAAACTAAACCAATTTTTTTCGGTTTCAACCGTTTGAAAGGCAACAGTTTCAGTGGATTGGTTTGGCGCAGTTTGGGTGGTTCGACGGTTTGGAGTTTCAACCCCAACGAGAGGATGACAAATGATTACTTTAAGTAGTTGTCCACGGATACCAAGGTGACACAGGAGACCACTTTTGTTCTTACCTATCCTTCTGTTTCTTCTTGTATCCCGTACACATGGTTAGTATTACTTATTGTACTAGATTGGAATCTTTGCTTGAACCTTAATAATCGTAAACTATTGAATATTTTAAACCAAAAGGAACCCTAAGTTGGTGAGGAAACTTCATGGAAGTTTTCTAATAAGTTCACAGTCGTCTCCTGATTCCATTGCTTAAAAAACAATCCAAAAACTCACCAACTAATCAACACACACAACTAAGTTAATTTATCTATATATATTATCTCAAGAAACCATCAAACCCTAATAGATAATGATAGAATGAACAACCCTTTGGGGTCTTATGCCCCTCCGAATACTTAGTCGGCTTTAGATGCTGTGCGGCTGTGAAGGAGAACAAGTAAAAGAAGCACACGTTGCATGGCTGAGAGCTTTGCATGCATGCTTTTCTTGAATGAGATCATGCAATGAAAGGAACAAGTGATGGTGACTAGCTCTTAATTTCTCCAATAATTATTCCATATAATTCCATTTGTTGTATTTTAATGAAAATTCAATTAATAATTCGTTCGGTCATAGAATCTAAATTTAATTCCTTGAAATCTAAATACCTTATAACCGAATACAACCAACTATAAAGGATTATAATTTACATGTTTGTAGTGGTTATAATTTGTACTAGCTATGAAGATTTAGTGTTACATGTTTATCGATGACATTAGGTTTAAAACCGAGATATTGTAAATCAAACACTTGAAACTTGTATAGTTACATAGAATCTAAATATAAGTGTAGTCAAGTATAATATATGGTTTGTTTTTTTTTTTCCTTTAATAAAATGAGTTGATGTTGTGTGGAGTGGCTAGTTACAAAGGATTAGGGTTTGTTTGTTTATAATGAGGACACTTTGAAGCCTACAGAATGTTGTTGAACTAGTTTAGGGTTTTGGACACTACTTGGCATTCATTTTCTATATTGCTTTGTTGGTTTCCATTGTCCATAGGTGACCGCCCTCTTAGATTCCCATACCATATGTATGTTCTACCTTCTAGAATGGTATTATTATTATTATTATTATTATTATTATTATTATTATTATTATTATTATCCACTCAAGGAAAGTACACTAATCAATTAGGTATTGCTTCTCTAATGGGTCGGTGAAGCCTCAAACTCCACCTCAAGCTACTGCCATGTCATCCTCAAAGGGCTCATCGCCCTCATCGACCCGCTCCAGCATATCGTTTGTAAATTCAAGGATTGGCTTCACTAGACCTTGTGTTGCCTCCAGCCTCGTGAATAATTTTTAAGAAAAAACATTGTTTATATTGAAAACATCACATATTTCGTTCCCCCATACGCTCAAGATAATTGTCATTACTGTGAGGTCTCATCCCCCTTGCATGGTTTTGTCCACCCTGGGAGGG
Source organism: Dioscorea zingiberensis (assembly GCA_026586065.1). Taxonomy (NCBI): domain Eukaryota; kingdom Viridiplantae; phylum Streptophyta; class Magnoliopsida; order Dioscoreales; family Dioscoreaceae; genus Dioscorea; species Dioscorea zingiberensis. Next base: position 47,427,393 of record CM048824.1, on the reverse strand, counting down.
GAGGCCTTGGTACCCCAAATGGTTTTAAGATCTTTATGTCACATCCCGCTCAAGTTGGCTCGAAAATTTTCAGAATTCTCTAGAGCGGAGCGGAGGTGCGTAGAAGGATCTAGAGTTGGATGGATTCAACTTAAGTCTGGAAGGTTCTAGAGATAACTAGAATTATGTGGCATATTGTAAGATATAACCTGAAGTGTGAAGAACTTCTTGTATGTTCTAGAACTAGGAAGAATCTAGAATATTGTAGAGTGGTGGTGCCACTCTATAAATAGGCCAAGAGGCCTCAATTTGTAATCATCCTTGGGATATTGAGCAATACAAAGTTCTCTTCTCAAAAGCTCTCTTGAGTTCTTTGTTCCTCTAAAATCTCTAAGTTCCACTTAGCCTCTTTGGGAGAATTTCGGGTGAAAGGCAGGCTTAGCGCAACAGACCGCGCTAAGTGCCGCACGTTGTCTAGTTGAAGAGCTAGGAGCGTGACAGTTGGTATCAGAGCCCGGTTGGAGTCGTGCTCTCTGTTGGTACCTTCGGTTGAAGCTTTGTTGCCCTTGGCATAATGAAGACCAATGCTGCATCCACATCAAGTGTGGAAGCCTCAATGGATCGTGGGCGTGAGGAAGTTTGGAAGCAGCCATCAAAGGAGTCTCGAGCCAAGTCGAAGTCGAAAGACGTGGTTTCTAGCTTGGAAGCACGTGTGGAGAACATGCAGAACAACTTGGGGGAGTTGTTTGAACGAGTGGACAACTTGGATGAACGTTGTTGCGGCTTAGAGGCCGAGGATGTGGAGATCCACGCAGCAGTCAAGGCGTCCCTCAACAAGCTAGATGGTGAGTTGAGGCAAGAGATTGATGGGTTGAAGGCCGAACTTGCCAAGGTACGCGACCTCTTCCAAAGAGAAATCGGTAGTGTGGTACTTAGAGTTGAGGATATGTTGGGAGATTTGGCACTTTGCAAACGGGCAGTAGCTTCAAGAACTACTACAACCACTATTGTTGAGGCCAAAAAAGTGGAAGTTCCCAAGCCAAAGACCTACAATGGTGCTAGGAATGCTAGGGAAGTTGAGAACTTCCTATGGGGGCTTGAGCAATACTTTGGAGCTACTGGCATAACGGACCATGCCAGCAAGATCCAAACGGCTGCCTTATACCTCACCGACACCGCCATGTTATGGTGGAGGAGGAAACATGGAGATGTGCATAATGGAGTCCTTTGATGACTTCAAGAGGGAACTTAAAGCCCAATTCTTCCCTGTGAATGCTGAGGAAGAGGCGAGGGGTCGACTTCGTCGGTTGAAGCAGATAGGAAGCATAAGGGACTATGTGAAGGAATTCACTACCCTACTGCTAGAAGTCCCTGACACCTCGGATAAGGATGCTCTATTTTTGTTCATGGATGGTCTCCAATCATGGGCGAATATGGAGCTTAAGTGACGTGGTGTCCAAGATTTGTCTTTGGCCATTGCCGTTGCTGAAAGCCTTATTGACTACTCCACAAACAAAGAAGACTCCAAGGTTGCAGATAAGAAGTTTGTTGGAAAGAGTGGTGGAGGCTATGCCAAAAATCAGGGCTCCAAGAATCACAAAGAGGGTTCCTCATTCAAACTACGAGACAAAGGGAAGGAGAAAGAGGATCGTGGTCCCCCAAAGCCCAGAGTGACGTTCTTCATATGTGACAGACCGCATTGGGCACTAGAATGCCCCAAAAGGAAGGCACTAAATGCCTTAGTTGCCTCTCAGCATGACCAAGAAGGAGGCAAGGTGGATGAAGGTGCAACAATGAAATCCATGCAGCTGTTTGGTACATTGTAGGGTGCACCAAAGACCTCTAAAGGGTTGATGTTCGTGGATGCAACCATCAATGGGAAGGTCGCCAAAGCCTTGGTCAACACAGGTGCATCTCACAACTTTGTCTTGGAGGAAGATTCCAAGAGACTTGGTCTCAAGGTTGTCAAGGGAGGTGGCTCTCTCAAAGCTGTTAACTCAGCAGCACAACCTCTCCAAGGAGTTGCTTATGGAGTTCAAGTCAGTCTCGGTGCTTGGACTGGCCAAGTGGACTTATCTGTAGCGCCTATGGATGACTTCTCGGTGGTATTCGGCATGGAGTTCTTGGATCAGGTCAGAGCTTTCCTTGTCCCATTTTCAAACTCTATGTGCATCATGGATTGATCCAAAGCTTATGTGGTGCCAACGGAAAGGACCGCCAAGCCTACCCAAGTTCTCTCAGCACTTCAGTTCAAGAAGGGAATGAAAAGGGAGGAAGAGAGCTACTTGGCCATATTAAAAGAGTATGATGATGGGAATGAGTCACCACAACCAAGCTTGACCACGGAAGTGCAAGCTGTCTTGGAAGAGTTCCAAGACGTAATGTCGGATGCTTTGCCCAAACGGTTGCCTCCAAGAAGGGAGGTGGACCATCAAATTGAGCTGGAACCTGGCACAAGACCACCAACCATGAGTCCATACAGGATGGCGAATTCGGAGTTAGCGAAACTTCGAAAGTAACTCAAGGAGGATGCTGGGTTCATAAGGCCTTCTAAGGCCCCATTTGGTGCCCCGGTGCTCTTTCAGAAGAAGAAAGATGGCTCCTTACGAATGTGCATTGACTATCGGGCTTTAAATAAGATTACGGTAAAGAACAAGTACCCTATTCCGCTTATTGCTGATTTGTTCGATCAGTTGGGGAACGCTAAATACTTCTCAAAGCTGGATTTAAGGTCGGGGTACTACCAAGTTCGCATAGTAGAAGGAGATGAGCCCAAGACCACATGTGTAACAAGGTATGGTGCCTACGAATTCCTAGTTATGCCATTTGGTCTTACCAATGCACCAGCTACATTTTGCACTCTTATGAACAAGCTCTTCCATCCCTACCTCGATCAGTTCGTGGTAGTATATCTTGATGATATTGTGGTATATAGCCGAACTCTGGAAGAACACCTAGAGCACTTGAGGAAGGTGTTTGAGGTCCTAAGGCAAAATGAGTTGTATTTGCCCAAGAAGAGGTGATGCTCTTGGGGCATAAGATAAAGGATGGGAAGCTTATGATGGATGGAGCCAAGGTAAAAGCTATCCAAGAATGGGAGCCTCCTACTAAGGTCCCGGAATTAAGGTCTTTCCTTGGGCTGGTAAACTATTATAGAAGATTCATCAAGTCATATTCTGCAAGAGCAGCCCACTGACTGATCTGCTCAAGAAGAACAAGGCTTGGGAATGGACCAACGAATACCAAGCCTCATTCGAAGACTTGAAGAAGGCTGTTAGTAACGAACCAGTGCTTTGCCTACCAGACCCCTCAAAGATGTTTGAACTACATACAGATGCTTTAGACTTTGCCATCGGTGGAGTATTAATGCAAGAGGGGAGTCCAATAGCCTTTGAGAACCGCAAGCTCAATGATACAGAACGTCTCTACACAGTGCAAGAAAAGGAGATGACAACTATCATTTATTGCCTAAGGGTGTGGCGACACTACTTATTGGGTTCTTACTTTGTGATCATGACAGATAATGTGGCAACTAACTATTTTCAAACTCAGAAGAAGTTGAGTCCCAAGCAAGCTTGGTGGCAAGATTTCTTGGCAGAGTTTGACTACAAACTCGAGTATAAGCTTGGCAAAGCAAATGTTGTGGTCGATGCGCTCAGTCGGAAAGCAGAGCTAGCATCCTTGAGTAGACCAAGCAGCCCCTTGGTGGAAAGAATCAAAGAAGGGTTGGATCATGATGCTTTGGCTCAAACCCTTATCTCTCTCATCAAGGAAGGAAAGACAAGGTGGTTTTGGCTAAGTGACGGATTATTTTATGTTAAGAAGAATCGCTTATATGTGCCTAAGTGGCGGAATCTAAGGAAGGAGTTGATCAAGGAGTGCCATGATTCACTATGGGCTGGTCACCCAGGTATGCGACGCTCTAACGCCCCGAAATTTTTACGATTAAATAAATTATTTTATGGAGTAAATTACGGAGATTAATTAGCATATAAAAGAGATTAATTACTTTAACAACTTAATTAAGGAAAATCGAGAATCTACCTGATTAAAAGTTGAACCTTGTGACTATCGGGCCCAGTGAAGGCCATATTGGGCCGGGTCACTTTCATATATATAGTTGGAGGTGGACTGAAGAGAGAGAGATCCCGGATGATTAATTAGAAGAATTAGTAAGTGCTAGTTAATTTCAATTATTTGGTTGGAGAAATGGGACAAAATGTAAGTCCCGATAAGGCACGACTAGCAGAGTCAAAAGCCGGGAAATAGAGATCTTGGTCGTGTGCATAATTGCGACCCGTGAAGTTACACTAGGACTTGTGATCTACTAAAAAGATATAAAGAAGAATTAATGTAATAAAAGAATAAAAAAATAGTAAAGTCATCATCACGACCCATAAGAAGTGGATCTGGTCGGGAGGGCATGAACTCCCGTGTTCAAACAGTAAAAGAATCCGATAATAATTTAATTTAAATAATCCCACTTTATTAAAGTTACTTTTGATTTTTTTTATAAGGGACAGAGAGAGAGAGAAGAGAGAACCTCATCCCCTCTCCCTCACGACTTCTCTCTTTGGATTTCTCTCGTTCATGATCGCGTCTCTCCCACGTGAACGCCGGTGAGCTTGATTGGTGCCCCCCTCCTCTGTCCGGCCCACCCATCCACCCCACTTTGGCTCCAATCAGCGCCAGCCCTTGTTGCGTGCTCACGGTAGGCTCAGCCCCTAGTCAGCGGCGACAACTGCTGAAGATTTCAACCACTCGAGGTTGTCCCGTCGGTCAGCGTGACTTCGGCCTTCTTCGCCGCTGCTTGTGGCTTTCACATCGCCGTCCTTGCAGGCCGGTACCCGGCCATGACCGACTCCTCCCCGCCGTTCGCCGTCAGCTGCGCCGTGTCCCTGCTCCAGTCGCTTGAGAGCTCTTGTGAGGGTCACATCACAGCCCATCCTTCGAGGTGTCAGCCGCTTTCGATTTCATTATGGCAAACGCAGGCCTACTCCCTGCAAGTAAAAACCCTAAATTTGAATTGGGGGAAAACTATAATTAGTTGCATGATTAAAAGGGATTTATGGGCTATTAATAGGGGAGTAGAATGTGTATGATAATGAGGTAAATATATGCTTGAAATGGGTGAATGGTTGTATTAAAATTAAACCTTAGAAACAGAGGAGACTCTGTCAAAATTTTGTCGAATTATTTTGAATAACCATGCCATGCTTAGCAAGTAGTAAATTCATGTTTAAAGAGCATGTTAGAGGTATTTGATAGTTGTAATTAATTAGAGTTTAATTCTCTAAATTGGGGGAAACTTCGTATCATGATTCCTTAGAAATACGAAGTCCATGCTAGGGGAAAACATGCTCTATTCAATTGATAAATCTATCGTGCTCTAATGAGTTTAGAATAGTGAATGCCTTAAGAATACGATTTTCGTATTCCTAAAAAGTCTGTATTTTCATTTTAAGGACAAGAGAAGGGCAAAGGCAAGGCCGCCCAGCCTTAGAAAGTACTTGGACTGAGGTGAGGGAACACAACTGTAAATTATCGTAGTTCTTCTGTATTTTTATCGTATTGATTTGTGGAGAATTCATGTTATGGAATTATTGCTTTTTCATGAAATGCTTCAAGCTTTCAAGCATGACTTGTTGATTTATTTCGGAGGTTGAAATTGTGTTTATGAAAAGCATGAGAAAACACATACATATTTTAGAAATTGAAATGATAGACATATTAGTGCACTGCACCGTACTCATATGCATGCCTGCGCCGGAGGTGGCTCTACGATAGAGCTAGAGAGTACGATACTAGGTAGGGAAGGGGTTGTTTTCTGTAACTCTGTTTTTACTAGCTCAACTATCTGTTTTCAAACCCTTCTGATTTCAAGAAATAAAACCCCCTTTCCGTACCCGTCGGGTGCTTAATATACGTATATACACTTATAGCTCACGGTCGTTGAGTTGATCCGACCGGAGAGCTATCGAGTGTTGAGTTGGTCCACTCTGGTTCCGCTGTATGGAAGTAGAGGTGTAGATGACACTAATATGATAGATGACGAGGATTTGTTTCCATAGCTTGTCACCTCCACGGTTGTTGAGTTGCTCTAACCGGGAAGGCTACTGGCTTGATACGGTCAGCCAGGACATATGTGGAATTCATCTCCCTTTTTGATGATAAAAGATTAAAGAAATGCTTATGAGCATATCATTTGATTTAATTGAATATTGGCATGATTCATATTATGATCAGCATGCTGTTTTCATGTTTTAAATACCGTTCAGTCTTTGTATTTCACTTTTCGATATTTTATTATTTACAATCGAAGGCAAACATGTATGTTAAACCTGACAGTAGTGTTTGTACCTCACTGAGCTCCTGTAGCTCACCCTGTTATTGAATGATCTTTTGCAGGTAGTAAGCAGGGTCATGGCTCTGCTTAGAATGGAAGATAGGGTCTGGATTTTCTTAGTTGGCTCTGACCACCTGGTCCACGTCGTGTATTTCATTTCATGTTCTATGATTTGAGGAGTATTGTTAACTCCTGTCTAGACTTGTGCTGTATTTTAAGATATTATGGCTTGTATCAGTATTGTATCTGACTTTATGATTTCCTATATTAGCGTTGATTATGAGTAAATGTTTATTTTATACAGCCTTAGGCTGGGGTTCATTCCCTGACCTGGCTGGTGTGACACCTGGGTTTGGAAAAGGATAAGAGTGTTACAGACGCACACTTGCCTTGATCAAGTCTATCTATTACTGGCCTCAAATGCGGGATGATGTTGAGGCCTATGTGAGAACTTGTCTTGTTTGCCAACAAGACAAGACGGAGCAGCATGCACCGGGTGGTCTATTGGAACCGCTACCTATTCCAACGAGATCATGGGAAAGTGTCTCTATGGACTTCATCACTTTCTTGCCAAAATCAGAGGGCTTTGGCAGCATAATCGTGATCATTGATCGCTTCAGCAAGTATGCCACCTTCATACCTGCTTCTGCTGAGTGCACTCTGATGAGACTGGATAACTATTCCTAAAGCATATCGTGAAACTATGGGGAATTCCATCTAACATTGTGAGCGATCGAGATTCCCGCTTTACTGGGAAGTTCTGGACATAACTATTTAAGTTGCTGGGATCAGACTTGAACTTCTCCACAAGCTTTCATCCGCAGAGCGATGGGCAAACAGAGCCTGCTAACGCATTGCTGGAGCTCTATCTTAGGCACTTCGTTAGTGCCAACCAACGAGATTGGGCTAAGTTGGTGGATATAGCCTAATTCTCTTATAACTTGCAGCAGGGCGAGTCCACCGGCAAGAGTCCCTTCGAGATCATCATGGTGCAACAACACATGACTCCTCATGCCTTAGCCACAAGTTATGAAGGAAAGAGCCCTACAGCCTTCAAATTTGCTAAGGCGTGGCATGAGCAAGCTGAGTTGGCCCGAGCTTATCTAAACAAGGCGACTAAGAGAATGAAGAAGTGGGCTGACAAGAAAAGAAGGATGGTCGAATTTCAAGAGGGAGACTTCGTTCTTGTCAAGTTGCTGCCCCAACAGTTCAAGACCTTGCGAAAGGTTCACAAGGGCTTGGTGCGAAAATATGAAGGACCATTTCCAATCCTTAAGCGGGTGGGTAAGGTATCCTACAAACTACAACTTCCTCCAAAACTCAAAATCTACCCAGTTTTTCATGTGAGCATGTTGAAGCCTTACTATGGAGATGAAGAAGACGCAAGCCTTGGAGAATCCAAGAGGGCACCCACTACGGTAGTGACCTCCTTTGATAGAGAGATGGACTCTATCTTGGCAGACCGCTTGATTCGGCGCAGGGGCGTACCAAACTATCGGGAATACTTAGTAAAGTGGAAGAACGCCCCAGACATCGAGGCAAGCTGGGAACCTGAAGACTCCTTGTGGCAATTCAAGGATCACATAGCAAGGTTCAAGCTTGGAGATGCGACGGGGACGTCGCGAACTTGAGTGGGGGAGGGTGTCACATCCCGCTCAAGTTGGCTCGAAAATTTTCGGAATTCTCTGGAGCGGAGCGGAGGTGCGTAGAAGGATCTAGAGTTGGATGGATTCAACTTAAATCTGGAAGGTTCTAGAGATAACTAGAATTATGTGGCATATTGTAAGATATAACTTGAAGTGTGAAGAACTTCTTGTATGTTCTAGAACTAGGAAGAATCTTGAATATTATAGAGTGGTGGTGTCACTCTATAAATAGGCCAAGAGGACCCAATTTGTAATAATCCTTGGGATATTGAGAAATACAAAGTTCTCTTCTCAAAAGCTTTCTTGAGTTCTTTGTTCCTCTAAAATCTCTAAGTTCCTCTTAGCCTCTTTGGGAGAATTTCGGGTGAAAGTCAGGCTTAGTGCAACGGACCGCGCTAAGTGCCGCACGTTGTCTAGTTGAACAGCTAGGAGCATGACATTTAGCTCTTGTTTGTATCCCAAACATATGGCGGAAGTGGTACCATATGTTTGCTACATATTGATATAAGATGAGCAGGTGATTCACTAATTCATCCTTTGAATCACATAGGTTGCACTTTGTTCGCTCCCCATGCCATTTCCTTTTATGTAGATTATCAAGTGTGAAAATCTTATCCTCCCTTACCAACCAAGTGAATAACTTAACCTTGAGGGGGCATGGTTGCTTCCAAAATCCCTTCCTCAAGTCACATCTGATCCTACCATCTATTTTGAAGGTGTACAATGATTTAATTTACAGATTTTTATGCATCAACGATAGAAAAGAACTTTAGCTATACGTGTAAGATCAGGCCTAGCGAAGTCAAGGAGGCACTGGAAAAAATGAAGGCTGGAAAAGCTTGTGGCCCAGATGGTATCCCGATTGAAGTTTGGAAGTGCCTTGGAGAAGTAGGGGTAGAGTGGTTAACCAAACTCTTCAACTTTATCCTAAAGAGGGGAAAATGCCAGATGACTGGAGAAAGAGCATTTTGGTTCCTATTTATAAGAATAAGGGAGATATTCAAAATTGTACCAACTACTGTGGTATTAAGTTAATGAGTCATACGATGAAACTCTGGGAGAGGGTAATAGAGCATCGACTCAGGTATATCATGAAGGTGTCAGAGAACCAATTTGGTTTTATGCCAGGTAGATCCACAACAGAAGCCATTTTCCTATTAAGAAACTTGATGGAGATCTACAGAGAAAAGAAGAAGGATCTCCATATGGTTTTTATTGACCTGGAGAAAGCATATGATAGGGTACCAAGACAAGTCCTTTGGTCGGTATTGGAGAGGAAAAACATTCATTTAAAATATATAAATATTATTAAGGATATGTATGAGAGAGCGGTTACAAGTGTGAGAATAGTAGGAGGCGGTACGGAGGAGTTTCCTATAACAGTGGGTCTGCATTAGGGATCGGCCTTAAGCCCATACTTGTTTACCCTAGTAATAGATGAATTAACTAGTTATATCCAAGATGACATCCCATGGTGTATGTTGTTTGCAGATGATGTTGTCCTAGTGGATGAGACTAGAGATGGAGTAAATCAAAAGCTAGAATTATGGAGAAACACTTTAGAAAGTAAAGGCTTTAGGTTAAGTAGAAGTAAGACAGAATATATGCACTGTAATTTTAGTCTAAGTAGGAGAGATGAAGGAGAAGTGAAACTAGGGGGTGGTAGTGCCTAAGGTTAACCATTTTAGGTATTTAGGTTCCATTTTCCAGGATGATGGGATGATAGATGAAGATGTAACCCATAGAATCAAAGCTGGATGGTTGAAATGGAGAAGTGCCACGGGGGCGTTATGTGATAAAAAGACGCCTAACAAAATAAAGGGAAAATTTTATAGGACGACAGTTAGACAGGCCATGCTATACTAGAGCAAGTGTTGGGCAACTAAAGTTTAACATATGCATAAGATGAATGTGGCCGAAATGAGGATGTTAAGATGGATGAGTGGTCATACAAGATTGGACAAGATTAGAAATGAACACATCAGACAGAAGGTGCATGTTGCACCAATTGAAGATAAAATACGAGAAGGGCGTTTAAGATGGTTTGGACACGTACGCAGGAGACCCCCAGGTGCTCTAGTTTGAAAATGTGATAGTTTAGTTGTAGAAGGTAAGAAGAGGGGTAGAAGTAGGCCTAGGATTACGTTGAGAGAGGTGGTGTCTAAGGACCTACGTATGTTAGATATTGAGCCCGATCTTGCTTTTGACAGAGCGACATGGAATAAAAAATTCATATAGCCGACCCCGCTTAGTATAGGATTACCGATAAGTCGGCTAAAAGGTTTTCCTTCATTAGCTTAGTTTTGTTTGTAGGGATACTGTTCTGCTTCTAACATCACAATCTCTCATAGAATTATTTGTTGTTATTATTATTTATTTATTTATTTTTATTTTTATTTTTATTTCATTTTATTTCAGTTTATTTCATTTCATTTTATTTTATTTTTATTTTATATTTGAGAGCGACATGAAAACAGAGAATCTATATAGCCGACCCCATCTAGTATGGGATAAAGGCTTAGTTGTTGTTGTTGTTGTTGTTGTTGTTGTTGTTGTTGTTGTACAATGATTTAATTATAAATGCCTTGGTTGACGTAAGTTTCCATTCTCTTACATCTATCTAGGGATTGGACAGATGTGCTAGTGTCCATGAGGATCTGTACTAGAGCATTTATGCCCTTCGCATCCTTCTCAATTAATGGTCCTTGCTTAAGAAGTGGTTGGCCTCTTTGGAATCTATTACGGTCGTCTTGGGTGGTTAGTGATGATTTGATAGATCGAGATTGTGGTCCTTGGTGGGAGTTACTCAATGAGTTACCTTCTCACCAGTTATCTCTACAGAGGTTTGTCAAAATATCGGACCCTAGTGTGACCCTTATGTTTGCCAAAGTTGGAGGTCCTTCACGTAATATATCTTTCCAAAAGAGGATGAGCACCCTAGTGTTTGTTTATGAGCGTCTATAAACCATGCTGTATATAGGCTTCTTTAATGATCTTGAGGCATATTCTGGAGCTTCCGGTGAGTATCCTCCATCATTATTTAACTAGCAAAGCCTCATTGAACTCCTGAAGATTTAGGATTCCCTATTCTCCATTCTTTTTGGGTCGACAGAATCTGACCGATTAACTAGGTGGTAGTTGTATGTTTCTTTATCAAGGCCTTTCCAGAGGAAGATCTTTCTGATGGAGTCAATTTTGTGAATGGCCCATTCTGGGAGTCTGTAAATGGACATCCAGTGGATAGGCTATATTCAACAAGGCGAGTATGTCTTCCCCCCAATGATAGTAGTTTCCCTTTCCAGGATGCCAACCTTCCTTTGATCTTTTCAATAAGTGCAATTCAGTCTTCTTTCTTTGGGTGGCCTCCTGAGATGGGTACTCCCAGGTTTTTGATCAAGAAGGTTGCCATGGCGCAGTTAAGTGTTTGTGCCAGGTCCTTGATGGAGTGTTTTGTGGTCTTCACCGGGATGATGACGCTTTTGGTATAGTTAATCCTTAGCCTCGAGAGACCCTAAAATAGGTAGAAGATCAGTTTTAGGATGCAGAGCTCAGCTAGACTTCAGTACTGAAGATTAGGAGATCGTTGGTATATTGTAATGTCGTAACCATGCCTCTCTGTTAGTTCTAATAGAGATCCTCCGGTATATATTTGCCCTAATTGCTTTAGAGAGCATAGTGGAGAAGACGTTAGTGGCCAACATAAATAGTAACGTGGGGGATCTCATTGTCTCAATCCTCTCCTACTTCTTATATACCTAACTGGCATTCCCTTGATCAAGAAAACGAAAGCTTTGGAAGATATGAGTAGAGCTTTGATCCATGAAGTCTATCGAGGGTCGAAGCCTCTTGCATAAAGGATGTCTAGGAGATATTCCCCACGGTGTCGAAGGCCTTCCCAAAGTCATTCTTGATTAGGGCTTCGTCTACGTTTTCGGTTCTCATTTTATGAATTAGTTCCTTCGATGCGATAATGTTATCATGTATCATCATCCCTTGTATGAAGACCATTTGGGACTCATCTACTAGATCTCTGAGTACCGTTTTAAGCCTATTTGCCAAGAATTTGGAGATAATTTTAACTGAGTAGTTGATTAGGTTGATCGACCTATATTCTTTGATGGTTCAAGGGGCATTATTTTCGGGGATCAGGAGTATGTGTGCCTAATTCAGAAGTTCCGTATTGGTCGTTCCTTGGAAGAAGTCTTCAAAGAGCTTCAAGATGTCATCCCTAATGAGATTCTACCCTTGTTGGTAAAAGGTTATCAAGAAGCCATCAGGCTTACCCCTAATTCTTCTACGACCCTCTTGATTTCATCTTCACTGAAGGGGTCCTTAAGATGTGTGAGATTCAACCTCTCTTTGTGTAAGAGCAATCTATCCCATGAGGTCTTGTACCACATGTCTCGTTCTTTACCAAAAAAGTTATTGAAGTGATCAAATATGACCATTGTTGTTTGGTCTTTAGATGTAATGGTCACCCCTTCATGCTACAATTGATTTATCCAGTTTATATTCCTTCTTTGATTTGTGATTGTATGGAAAAACTTGGTGTTCTAGTCTCCTTGTTGTAGCCATATACTCTGGGAGTGTTACCGCCAGTAAGCTTCTTCTTTCGTTATTATCTTCTCATATTCTTTTCTATAGGACTTCTCCCCCCTTCTCTTCATGCTTTGTAAGGACTCTTGATTCTTTGTGGACCTCCAACAGTTCGATTGCACTTAGGATTTCCTTCTTCTTGTCCAACTACTGGTTGAGTGTTTCCTTTTTCCTTATCTTTAGTTTTGTTTTCATGGCGTTCAATTTTTTTGCTAATATATAAGTCATGTCTCCCGTGAGTGCTTGTCCATGCCATGTTTCCCCTATTATATCCCCAAAACCATCTTCCTTCACCCTTTCTCTGTTGAAGCGGAAAGGAGTTAATTGGGGAGTGTGGATTCCATATTCCAAACAAATTGGTATGTCATTCGATCTCACCCTAGGGAGGCATTTTACTAGATTCTTGGGAATTAAGCAACCCACTCAATGGAAAGGAGAAATCTATCCAACCAGGTAAACGCTAGGGGAGTGTCGACAAGAAGGAGATCTTGTACAGCTTTTCAAACTCCTCCCTTTCTCTTGCACCATGGGAAATTAAGTTTGTTGGCATCCTCCTATGTTCGAATCGTATTTAAGTCTATACACAACAACCATGGCCCATCCCATCTTCCCATGATTTCCTTAAGCTCTTTCCAACAATTTGCTCTTAGTGCTGAGTTACATGGGGCATATACTTTTGTTATCATGCTCGGTTTGTCATTATTAATTCGCCTTATCCTCTAGGATTACTATGCTCATGAATTATTATTATTATTATTATTATTATTATATATGGCTTCCATCCAAACATGGAGTGGATTAAGATTTAGGAGTATTTGTGATGCAATTTGGAAGAAAGTTAGGGTGTGATTAATTCTAAGCTTGGATTGAAAGATTAATGGCTAAGAATCTTATGCTTTATTTCCAACACTTTCTTATATAGTCCCTCGGATTTATTGCCTTGTTTCAGTTGTGGTTTTTACCTTTTTTTTGTACATATTTATTTCAAATTACTGTTCACAAACCAGTGTATTAATAAACACAAAACCAATCCATAAATTTAAGTTATAAATCCTTGCATCACATATCTTCTCTGTGTTTATTCATTTATAACTAATTTACGGATGCATGAAATTTATCAACCAGTCTTCTCAAAGGTTCTGCATGATAGAGTACTAACTTGTCATTAAATTCATATCACAAAGGTGTCAGACTAACTTGTCACTTTTCTGAACTTTCATTAATTCATTATCAACCAATCTTCTCGGCAACAACATATGAAATATATAAAACCTTTCAAAGAAGTTTTGACCAAGAACATAAATGAAGAAGTGATAGAGCATCACGTGAAGTTGTGACCAGTACTTACTTTCTCTTTATTGTTTTCCTACCCCTTCTTCTTCTCAGTGCTATCATTTCCTTATCATCAACTCCCACCCATGCCCATCACCATTGGGGGAGAGTTTGGAAGCTTTGCTTTAGGGGAATGTTGTCTGGCTCAAAGCTCTCTTTGCTTTCATTTGAAGATGATTGATTTTATATATATACATGTATATATCTATCAATCTCTTCTTGCATGCATGCATGCTTATATAATATGCATGAGTGTTCTTGGACCAGGCTTCATTCCTCCCAACCAATGCTTCCCTTTATCCATGTCTTTTCCCTTTTGATAACCTTATCAATCATAAGATTAATGAAGAAAAGGCCGGCCTGATCTCTCTCTGTCTAGCTATCTGCATGTCTACTACTTTGGTTTGTTTATGTTAATTAACTGAGAAAGAGAAGAATATTGGTGCAATGATGTTGTTTAATCTTGAGTGGCTTCTCCATGACAGTGTTTTGTTGTTTTTGCCTTCATGTTTTGTTTAATTCTCTTCTTTTATTTTTAAAAGTAGACAGTACTGCTTAAGTTTTTCATGGTTTATAATTCATGTTTGATATATTTTGGTGAAAATTTTTGAAGGATTGTTTGTTTACTCTTTTTATTCAATGTTTGATTTCTACTTCTCAAAGACATGATTAAGAAATAGTCTTTAGAAAACTTTTGATGTTAATTGTTTTCGTTGCATTACTGTGTTGCTACTTCATTAATTTGTTTTTTTAATTTTAATTTTCTTTTTGGTAAAAGAGAGTCTTAGTAGACTAATTACTAATCAATAGAAGGTCTTTGATCGAAAAGCACAAATGTAATCTCTAAACAAGATTGGCATCTTGGTAAGTGTTGGGATTTGAAACCGCCTTTCTTACCGGGAATCACCCTAGGAGCACACAACGCGGAATGAGAAGGTAATTGTAGAAACCAAAATAGCGAAGAACATTCACTGAAACAAGCATGCACAGAAGGAAGGAGGAAACGACATGCATTTACCCCCGTTCGCCCAACAATGGCCTACGCCCAAATTCTCCGTGATCTTCACTTCGATTAGAGAAAACAGCTTTTACAAGATGGAGAATCCTCGCCTCAATAGGAACAAACCTCCTATCAAGCAATCTCATTATTCACTGCCCTCCTCTCTTCCTTCTCTCTCTTGTTTTCCTCTCTTAAATACTTACAAGCTCCTTCATCTTTAAATTCCAAATCGGACAAAGTTTCGTGATGCTCGATCATACTTCATCGTCTGCAGATCCGCCACATCTTCTCGGTGGATCAGTAGATGTCCCACATCTTCCAGTGACTGCTGAAGATCTTCCCCATCTTCCGATGTCAGCAGATGTCCCACATCTTCCAGTGCCTGCCGACGTGCCACATCTTCCACTGTTTGCAGATCTTCCACATCTTCCGATGTCAGCAGATGTCCCACATCTTCCAGTGCCTTCCGATGTGCCACATCTTCCTGTAGAAGATATGCCAGACATCTTCCTGAACTGCTGTACATCTTCCTTTCAGCTTCAAAGAAGAAGTGTTCCACACTTGTCCAACATCTCACCAAACTATGAGACATCCTCACAAATCTCCACCTTGGCTCATAGTTAATTAAAGAACAAGAAGAGAGATACCTGAAGATCACCAGTTTTTACTCCACCTCAAGTGGTATGAGTTGTGACATTTATCAAGTCCAAGAAATGCTTGAACTTGATACTTGTCACTGGTTTTGTCATCATGTCCGCCGGGTTCTCATCCGTGTGAACCTTCTCCACCAACACAGTTCCTTGGGAGATCACATCTTGGATGAAGTGAAGTTTGATGTCTATGTGGTTTGTCCTCTCGTGGAACATTTGATTCCTTGTCAAATGTATGGAGCTTTGATTATCACAGAATACCTTCACCTTGTCATGCTCACATCCAAGTTCACTGATCAGCCCCTTCAGCCAAAGAGCTTCCTTGACTCCTTCCGCGGGCGTGAATGTACTCGGCCTCACATTTGTAGATAATGCGACAACAGACCAAGTAGCTTGAGCTTTCCACCACCGTGCATCCAAACAAAGTAAAGACATATCCCCGATAAGGACCTTCTTCTCCAAATCTCCTAGCAGAATCAGCATCTACATACCCCATGAGCTTATCTCCATCACCTTCACATCTTCTATAGAGCAGACCAATGTCGGAAGCACCTTGAATGTACCGAAGTACCCATTTAACTGCTTCCCAATGCTCTTTCCCCGGGTTTGCCATGAACCTACTCACAAGACTAGCAGAATATGCTAAATCTGGCCTAGTGCAGACCATCCCATACATGAGACTACCCACTGCACTAGCATAGGGAATCCTCTCCACCTTCTTCTTCTCCTCCTCAGACTTAGGAGACAGCTTTGTAGAAAGTTTGAAATGATTTGCTAGCGGAGTTATTACCGCCTTGCACTTTGACATGCCAAATCTGGCCAGAATTTTCTTCATGTAACTACATTGAGAGACAAACAATGTACCTTGTTTCCTGTCTCTAATGATCTCCATGCCCAGAATTTTCTTTGCCAGCCCCATGTCCTTCATTCAAATTCATTCCCCAACTGAAACTTGAGCTTCTGGATCTCTTCCTTGTCTTTTGATGCTATCAACATGTCATCAACATACAACAGGAGAAATACCCCCAAGCCTTCCTTCACCCACTTGACATACACACAACTATCATAGTTGCTCCGCACAAACTTGTTACTAATCATGAACTCATCAAATCTGAGATACCATTGCCTTGGGGATTGCTTCAAACCATAAAGAGACTTCTTGAGCAAACAGACCTTTCCCTCATCTCCCTCCTTGACAAATCCTTCTGGTTGTGCCATAAGGATTTTCTCCTCAAGGTTTCCATGAAGAAACGCAGTCTTCACATCCATTTGTTCTAGTTCTAAGTCATATTGAGTGACAAAAGCTAGTAACACTCTAATGGATGTATGCTTCACTACCGGTGAGTAGATCTCATTGAAATCCACTCCTTCCCTTTGTGTAAAGCCCTTTGCTACAAGTCTTGCTTTATACCTTGGTTTCTCTATCCCCTCAATGCCTTCTTTCAGCTTGAAGATCCACTTGCATCCAACAATCTTCTGTGCCTTTGGTTTGTCAACTAGTTCCCATGTGTGATTCTTGTCAAGTGATTCCATTTCTTCCTTCATAGCTTGTGCCCATAGTTTCTTCTCTTTGCTCTCCATTGCTTTCTTATAACTCTTTGGTTTCGAGTCATCAAGATCTTCTGAGGCAAGCATGCATAAGAAACTAAGTCTGCATATCCATACCTTTCCGGTGCCTTAAGAGTTCTTCTTGTCCGGTCCCTTGCTAATTGGTATCCCTCAAGGTCGTCACCTTGATCCTCTACCTCCAAGTTGTCCTCCTCATTAGCTGTGTCTTCATTTCTTGCAGTACTATTCTCTCCCAAGAGCTCCACCTCAATTTCAGCCCGGTTTTGGCCTTCCCTGCAGTCCACTGATCGGCCTTGGCCCTCTACTGATCGGATCGGCCTTCCACTGATCGGATCTGGCCTTCTACTGATCGGATCGGACCTTCCACTGATCGGATTTGACTGCATTCTCCCTTTTGAGGCTCTCTTGGCCAATAGTACTCAGATTCTCTGAAAACTACATCTCTACTAATGAAGCACTTTGAAGAGCTTCTCTCTTCACACTATAACCTGTAACCCTTAACTCCATTCGGATATCCGAGGAACATGCATTTCTTTGCTCGGGCGTCAAGCTTCCCTTGCTTTTGGTGCGCATATACTACGCAACCGAACACTCGCAAGTTGTCAAACTTTGGAGGATGACCTGTCCACACTTCTTCTGGAGTCTTGAATTCCAATGCCGTTGAAGGACGCCTGTTCACAAGGTATGCCGCTGTGTTGACAGCTTCACCCCAGAACTTTTGAGGGACCCCTCCTTCAAGTAACATGCATCTCACAATCTCCATTAG
The DNA here is from genome assembly GCA_026586065.1 of Dioscorea zingiberensis. Lineage (NCBI taxonomy): Eukaryota > Viridiplantae > Streptophyta > Magnoliopsida > Dioscoreales > Dioscoreaceae > Dioscorea > Dioscorea zingiberensis. The sequence continues at coordinate 47,409,509 of CM048824.1, read as the reverse complement.
TGTTCTATTCATCCTCTCTGCCACACCATTTTGTTGTGGAGTGTATGGTGTGGTTATGTGTCTGACCATCCCTTCATTCTTGCATAGTTGATTGAACTCTTGGTTAAGAAATTCCAACCCATTATCGGTCCTCAATTTCTTCACCTTCCTCCCGGTTTGGACTTCAACCATTTTCTTCCATTCTTTGAACCTCCTGAGTGCATCACTCTTGTTCTTAAGAATGAAAACCCAAACCTTCCGAGAACAATCATCAACTATAGACATGAAGTATTTTCCTCCTCCTAGAGACTCCTTTTGTGAAGGCCCCCACAGATCGGAATGAACATAGGCTAAGGTCTCCCTCGTAACATACGATGACCTGCTGAACTTCACCCGAGTGGCCTTTCCATAGATGAAATTCTCACAAAAGTCAAGTCCTCCTAGCTTTTCAGCCCCAAACAGCCCCTGTTTCTGAAGTTCTTCTATTCCCCTTTGGCTCACATGACCAAGCCGTTTGTGCCACAGGTTTTGCAAAGAGTCTTCCTTTGGTTCCATCGCCGCTGCTGCTGTACCAACCATAGTACTTCCTTGAAGCATGTAAAGGCTCCTCACCTTCACTCCCTTCATGACCACAAGCGACCCCTTGGTAACCTTCAAGACACCCTTCTCACCTTTCCACACAAATCCATGATCATCAAGCATACCTAAAGAGATTAAATTCCTCTTTAGTTCAGGAGCATGTCTAACTTCCAACAGGACCCTTTCAACCCCATCATGGGTCTTCAATCTGACTGAACCAATACCGACCACCTTACAAGGCTTGTCATTTCCTAACAAGATCTGTCCCCCGTCCATCTCCTTGTAGTCTTCAAACCACTCACCATTAGGAGTTACATGGAACGAGCATCCTGAGTCCATGATCCACTGCCCCTCTTGATGATTAGATGAAGCAACTAGCACACCAGCATCTTCATCTTCATCATCCCTTTGAACAACTGCAGCTTGACCTTCTTGAGGCTTCCTGTCTTTTGTTCTCTTTGGGCAGTCCTTCTTGAAGTGTCCTGTCTCATGACAGAAGAAACACTTGTTGTCTTTCTTGCCACCTCTGGACTTGGATCTTGCCTTGCTTCTTGCATTTGTTTCCTTCTTGTTTGGTCTTCCTCTAACAATTAAACCTTCTCCCATGTGCTCACCTAAATCATTTTGTCGTTTCTGTTCCTTTTCCTTTAGAGCCCCCACAACATCACTGAGACTTATGGTTTCTCTTCCATGTTGTAGGATTTCCACAAAGGTAGCATAGGACTTTGGCAATGAGTAGAGCAACACCAAAGCCTTATCTTCATCGTCATACATGACCCCAATGTTCTCCAAGTCCATTACCAACTTGTTGAAATCATTTATGTGGGCATGTATATCTCTGCCTTCCACCATCTTCCATGTGAAGAACCTTGCCTTGAGATACAACCGACCGGACAAGGTTTTGGTCATGTACAAAGATTCAAGAGTCAACCACACCTCCGCCGCACTCTTGCATTTCACTATTTCTCGCAGCACATTGTCACCAAGGCTAAGAATCAAAGTATTGTACGCCCTCTCCAGGACCTCTTCCTTCTTCTCTGCCTCCATTGACTCCGGGAGTTTCCCCTCTAGTGCCTTAACGAGACCAAGATTACCGAGGTGAGCTCTCATCTTCATCTTCCATAACCCAAAATCATTTGTCCCATCAAACTTCTCAATATCCACCTTGGAGCTTGAGCTAGCCATCTCACAGGAATTTCTTCAAACACTTGGTGTGCAGAAAACTTCAACAACCTTGCTTTTCCACAGAAACACCACAACTTCCTCTGATCTACAACCAGTAGCTCTGATACCAATTTGTGGTGATTTGCACCCTCCTTTCTTACCGGGAATCACCCTCGGAGCACACAGCGCGGAATGAGAAGGTAATTGTAGAAACCAAAATAACCAAGAACATTCACTCTTACAAGCATGCACAGAAGGAAGGAGGAAACGACACAGATTTACCCTGGTTCGGCCCAACAATGGCCTACGTCCAGCCTCCGGTGATCTTCACTTCGATTAGAGAAAACAGTTTTTACAAGATGGAGAATCCTGCTCTCAATAGGAACAAACCTCCTATCAAGCAATCTCATTATTCACTCGTCCTCCTCTCTTCCTTCTCTCTCTTGTTTTCCTCTCTTAAATACTTACAAGCCCTTCATCTTTAAATTCCAGCTCAGCACAAAGTTTCAGATGCTCTGATCATACTTCACTGTCTGCAGATCCGCCACATCTTCCTGTGACTGTAGATGTCCCACATCTTCCAGTGACTGCTGAAGATCTTCCCCATCTTCCGATGTCAGCAGATGTCCCACATCTTCCAGTGCCTGCCGATGTGCCACATCTTCCACTGTCTGCAGATCTTCCACATCTTCCGATGTCAGCAGATGTCCCACATCTTCCAGTGCCTGCCGATGTGCCACATCTTCCTGTAGAAGATATGCCAGACATCTTCTTGAACTGCTGTACATCTTCCTTTTAGCTTCAAAGAAGAAGTGTTCCACACTTGTCCAACATCTCACCAAACTATGAGACATCCTCACAGTAAGGTCTTTATAAGATGTGCACACTCCACTTCTAGCATCTTTTGCCAAGCCACCAGCTTCAATATTTTATTCTCTCAGAATGAGTTTTTGATCTGCTTGAGTAAATTCCTGCATGTAACATATGTCTCCCTTGTCCTCTAATTTTTAAAACAAGAGGTTTCAAATAGAGTCTATTTTTTTGTTAAATTTAAAATTTGGAGTTTTTTACTTTAAAAAATCTATTCTAAAAACACATTGAAGGGGTTAGAGAATTCGATTTTCAAGCTTTTTTTTACTGGAAATCAAAAGAAGAAAAGAGAGAAACCGAAACTATGTTGTATTTATAAGAAAAATTCTAGACTCGAAGTTCTAGTACCTAAATACTATTTGAACTCAAAACATTATTAAAATATTATGTTAGTGCTAAAATCAGTATCTTTTAGAGATTAACTCCGATTTAGACCAATGGTTGTGATTTATAATTGGGGAGATGCCAGATTTACGTGGAAAACCCTGTAAATCCGGGGAAAAAACCATGGGCTTCAATTATGGAAGCAAATCCACTAAGTAGCTAGGGATTAATTACAAAGTTCCCAGTATATCACAATGGGTCTCCATTTCATAATGGGCCTCTATATCATAATAGGGCTCCATAACATGATCAAGCTCATGAAGTGCAATGAAAAACATAAGAGCTTCATGGGGGCTTCATAGGGATTCATAGGGCTAAGAGGGAGCTTGGCACGAAGGGGCTCGACTTAGCCTTGGAGGGAGCTCAACATGGGGAACTCGGCTCGGCCTTAGAGGGAGCTAGGCCTCAACCTTGGAGTGGCTTGGCCTCAGCCTTGGAGTTGCTCGGCCTCGGACTTGGAGCTTCATGGAAGAGAAGAATCATAATGAAGAGCTTCATGGCTTCTTTTTAGAGCTTGGAGCCTCATGGAGAAGAAGAGTCATACAAGGGCTACCAACTATAGCTTCATAGGGGACGATCATCGAGCTAGAGCCATCTCTGAGCTTGAAGGAGCTTCCATGATTTCGGGCCATGGAGAAAGCTTGGAGGAAAACATGGGGGCTTCATACATAGAGAAGATAAGAGCCGCATACCTAGCCATCTTCATGGAGATGAAGATGAGGGCTCATAGAGAGCCTCATGCATAGAGTAGAGAAGAAATAGAAAGGCCATCGAGAGAAGCTTCACCATGAGATCATGAAGGCAACCATGGAAGTAGAGCTCTCATCAAAAATGGAGTCGAAGCCTGTTAGCACAGTGGAAGCAAGGTCTTCACTAATTAAACACTACTACTATGATAATAATAAAGAGAATATCACAGCAAGCAAAATCAGGATTTACTGATTCAACACCACTATCAAGAACATAGGCTACAACCTTCACAAAATCATCACAATAGCATCCACGATTACAGAAACCTTCTACTTTCACACACCTTGTTTTTTTTTTCTCTCTCTATTTTTTTTTTCAGATCTCCAACACTATGTACTTTTTCTTAATTTACCTTTTGTTACACATACACATACATAAGATGTTTCTACACACATCATTAAATAACATTTCTTTGACTACAAGTACATTCACACTACTAGAGAAAATTTGCAGTTTTTATCTTCTAGGTGCTTCTATAGTTGGGCTAGGCTTACATATGGGCTTTTGGTTTACATCCAACATATCCTCCCTTAAACCAAAAACTTCTTCATACCAAGCATTGATCTGAGCTTATATCAGTGGACAGTATTTTTGTGAAAATGTCAGCTATCTGCTCCTTAGCATTGCAATGCTCAAGTTTCACAGTTCTTTGTTTCACATGGTCTCTTATGAAGTGATACTTTATGCTAATGTGCTTGCTCCTTCCATGTTGCACTGGATTTTTAGCAAGTTCAATAGCAGATTTGTTATCCACATAAATTATTGTAGACTCTTCTTGAGGATAATCAAGCTGTGCTAACAGATTTCCCAGCCATATTGCTTCATAGATAGTGGAAGATGCTACCACATATTCGGCTTCACAAGAAGATAAGGCTACAACATCCTGTTTCTTTGACATCCATGTGAATGCAGTTGATGCAAGGTAGAAAACATAGCCGAAGTGTTTTTCCTTTCTTCTTGATCTCCTCCCCAATCACTATCAAAATACCCATACAAAATTGCATCATCCTTGTAGGAATAAAAGAGTCTAAAATCCAATGTACCTCGTATATATCTCAAAATTCTTTTAGCAACCAACCAGTGTGATTCCGTTGGTGTTTCCATGTACCTACACAATAATCCAACACTGAAAACTATATTTGGTCTTGTAATTGTGAGATATCTAAGACTTCCCATTAAACTCTTGAACTGAGTTGCATCTATGCTTTTCCCTTCTCTTTCCTTGGTCAACTTCAAACTTGAAGAAAGAGAGTACTTACTTCATTACAATTACTTATTCGAAACTTTGCAAGCAAATCTTTGGCATATTTCTTTCGAGATATAAAAATACCATCAGATTGTTGTTGTACCTCAATGCCAAGAAAAAATGACATAAGACCAAAATCAGTCATCTCAAACTCTTGAACATAGCTTGTTTGAACCCTTGAAACATCTGTTGGTTGGTTCCTGTGAATAGTAGATCATCTACATAAGCAAATTATGAGTATTTCACTATGATTATTCTTCTTAATGTAAACTGCATGCTCATATAGGCACTTGACAAAGCCAACCTTCTCTAGATATCCATCAATGCGAGAATTTCAAGCCCTTGAGGCCTGTTTCAAACCATAAAGAGCTTTCTTCAATCGATATATCTTGTGCTCTACATCTTTTGCTACAAAACCTTCAGGCTGTTGTACATATACTTCTTCTAGATTCTGGTTTAGAAATGCCAACTTCACATCCAATTGATATATTTTCCAATTATGATGTGCAGCAAGAGAAATTAGCAACCTTATAGTGTCAAGTCTTGCAACAGGGGCAAATACTTCTTCATAATCAATGCCATACTTTTGATTGTACCCTTTGGCAACAAGCCTTGCCTTATATTTTTCAATCCTTCCATCAGCCATGCACTTGATTTTATATACCTACTTGACACCAATTGCTTTGTGACCTTTAGGAAGTGTGACTGACTCCCATGTTCTATTCTTCTCAATGGCATTGATCTCTTCTCTCATAGAATCCCTCCAACACTTCTCTTTGACAGCCTCTTGAAAAGTTAGTTGCTCAGTATTAGCATATAAACAGAAGAGATTTACTTGACTTGTTTCTTCACAGATTTCACTTAAACTTCTCATCTTGATAAGTGAAGAAGAAGTTGAGCTATATGATCTTTGGGGAGACATTGAATCAACATTTGATGCATTAGATGACAGTGTTCCAACACTACTCTCTGGAGCTAATTCATGTCTTACTTCTCCTTGTTCCTCCAAATGAATATTATTCTTCTTCACTATATTATCTCCATTCCAATTCCATGCTTCCTCTTCACTGAAAATTACATCTCTACTAACCACTACTTTGCGTGTAAATGGATTGTAGAGCTTGTAAGCCTTTAGATTCTTCACTATATCCAATAAAAATAAGTTTCTCCCTACGATCATCTAATTTCTTTTGTTTTGCTGCCAACACTTGAGCATTTGCTATACACCCAAAAATTCTTAGGTGTGTCACACTTGGTTTGAGACCACTCCATGCTTCTTGTGGTGTCTTATTCTTCACACTCTTTGTGGGGCATCGGTGGAGGAGATAACTTGCACAATCAACAGCTTCGGCCCAAAAATTCTTTGGCAAACTCTTTTCTTTAAGCATGGTTCTTGTCATGTCAAGAATAGTCCTATTCTTCCTTTCGGCAATGCCATTTTGTTGGGGCTTATAGGCTGTTGTTAATTGTTACTTGATGCCATTTTTTTTACAATAATTTCTGAACTCATTTGAAGTGTATTCTCCTCCACGATCAGATCTAAGTATCTTCAATTTGTGCCTGCTTTCAACTTCAACTTGAGCTTTAAAACTCTTAAAAACAGTAAATGCAACAGATTTTTCTTTTATGAAATAAACCCATAATCTTCTGCTGAAATCATCAATAAAAGTTCTAAAATACTTGTTACCTCCAAATGATGCAAGCTTAATGGGTCCACAAATGTCTGTATGCACCAAATATAGTGGACTTGCTGCTCTCCATGATCTACCACAATAAAAAGGAGCTCTTCGTTGTTTTCCAAGGGTACAAGACTCACATATGTACTCCGGCTTCTTTATAATCTGTAATCCACGAACCATGCTTGATGTAGACAGTAGCTTGAGACCATTGAAATTAATATGCCCAAAGCGAATTAGATGCCACTTCCATGAAATATCCTTCATATCTCCATAGAAACAACTTCCAAAATTAGTGTTGATATGAAGAAGAAACATTCTGTTAGGATTCATTTGAACCTTTGTAATAAGTTTCCCTTGAGTATTTATCAAATAAAGACATATGTTTTCCATGTGTATTTTGTATCCCTTTTCTAAAAGTTGCTCAATGCTCATAATATTGCTTCTTATATTGGGTACAAAATAAACATTTGAGATATATTGTGGAGCACCATCCTTTTGATAAATTTTGATTTTACCTCTGCCTTTCATAGCACTGTTGATGAATCTCCAAGGCTAACATTTCCATGAACTTTTGCTCATCTAAATCTTCAAAGAACTCCCTCTTCCCACACATATGATTACTTGCTCTAGAATCAAGATACCATACATCTTGTTGATCATGTGCATCCTCTTGAATAATAAGAAGTGTTCCTTCTTCTCTTGTTTCAACAGATGCTTTTGCAAAATTTGATTGTTGGGGTTGATTCCTAGATTGATTACTCCAACGCTCGGATGCGTAATGTCCAAATTTGTTGCATCTGTAACATTAAACATTACTTCAACCTCCACGTCCACGACCATGAAACGATATGCCTCTACTCATTCCTTTTCCATCGTTGGTTGGCTTCCATTGATTTTGTTCTTGATTTAGATAGTTGCCTCTTCCTCTGCCTCTTCCACGATAACGATTGCCATAAGTATAACCTCTACGTTGAGAATAACCACCCCTGTTTTCAATTGAAGTCACTTTTGATTCTAGAGCTTGCTCCACCACAGCTGCAAAATTACTCTTTTGCATACGTTGTTCATGCACTTGGAGTGATCCCATTAGTTCTTCAACTGGCAGAGTGTCTAAGTCTCTTGACTCTTCAATGGCCACCACTGCATGTTCAAACTTGGTTGTGAGAGATCTCAATATTTTTTTCAACTACACGAATATCATCGATCTTTTCTCCATTCCTCTTCAATTGATTAACAATAACTTGTAATGGTGAAAAATAGTCAACAATGGACACATCTTCCTTCATATGTGCAGCTTCAAATTCAGCCCTTAAAGTTTGTAGACGAACTCTCCTCACACGATCAACACCCTTAAAGAAAGTGCTGAGGATCTCCCAAACTTCCTTGCTTGATTTTGCTTCAGAAATCTTTTCAAATGTGGATTCATCCACTCCTTGATATAAAAGGAATAAAATCTTCTTATCCTTTTTCCTTTGCTCCTTCAGAGTACTCTTTTGCTCCCTTGTATATACTGTTTCTTGCACTGCAGTGGGCTTCTCATATCCTTTAGTGACAATCTCCCACAACTCTTGTGACCCAAGTAATGCCTTCATCTGAATCTGCCAACTTCATAGTTGTCTTTAACCAACTTAACGACCTGGGTGAAGAAGATTAGAAGCCATCTCCTTTGTGGAATGAGAAGAGAAATTCAACAACACTCTAGGCTTTTGAAACCTGGCTTTGATACCAATTTGTTAGCACAACAGAAGCAAGGTCTTCACTAATTAAACACTACTACTATGATAACAAAGAGAATATCACAGCAAGCAAAATCAGGATTTACTGATTCAACACCACTATCAAGAACATAGGCTAAACCTTCACAAAATCATCGCAACAACATCTACGATTACAAAAACCTTCTACTTTACACACCCTATTTTTTTTTCTCTCTCTGTTTTTTTTTCAGATCTCCAGCACCATGTACTTTTTCTTACTTTACCTTTTGTTACACATACACATACATAAGATGTTTCTATACACATTATTAAATAATATTTCCTTGACTACAAGTACATTCACACTACTAGAGAAAATTTACAGATTTTATCTTCAAGGTGCTTCCATAGTTGGGCTGGGCTTACACATGGGCTTTTGCCTCGAAGATAATCATGGAGATTCTCATGGAGTTAGAACTCTCCTCAAGTTGGAGTGGCTTCAATTCATCCTTGGTGCTTGGAGAGAGACCCAATTCAATGGTGGTGGGCCCGTGAAATCTCTAGCCTGAGTAGCCTCTGCCTCGATGGTGTGCTTTGCAAGATATCTCTCCAAGCCTTCATCTTTGTGCCATGTGTCAATATCCCCGAAAGCCACATGTCAGTATCATGAAGGTTAACCATCTTACCTCATAACATATTACATTCCAAAATTCTTTCTTAACTTTTTTAAAGCTTTCAAATAAAAACTATAATTTCAAACTTTAATTAACAAATATGTTTTTTTTTTCTCAATTTACCTTTCATCTTCGGGAAAAAAAATTCATATATATATATATATATATATATATATATATATAGAGAGAGAGAGAGAGAGAGAGAGAGAGTTCCGTTAGAGTTAGGCCTGCTGGATCACTGTGCTGATCCGACGGCCTCCCATTCCGGCGCCTGTAGCATGTTTGAAGTATTTTCAACCGTATGGATGGGAAGATCATCGAAAAAAAGTTAGCATGTCCATTTTCATACAATTTGGTTACCGTTTGATCTTCCCACTTAACAATTGAAATTCTGAACAGTTAAAATTTCTACAAAATAAGAACCATTAAGTGGGAAGAGCAAATGGTAACCAAATTATATGAAAATTCCGTGTGTGTGTGTGTGTATATATATATATATATATATATATATATATATATATAGTAGTGTTAGGATCAGGCCGGCCGCACTTGCGGCCGCCTGATCATATCACTACTATAATATAGTAAATATATATAAAAAATATATATTATATTTTTTATAATGTATTTAGATATATATTGATTTATCTATATATTTTAAATAATATATAATATGTATATATATACTTTTTAAATTATCTTAGCTTCAGAATACATGTATATATGTACATATAAATTTAAAAAATATATATACATATCTATATATTGTTTAAAATATATAAATAAATAAATATATATCTAAATACATTATAAAAAAATATCTAAAATATCTTTTATATATATATATATATATATATATATATATATATATATAATTAGAAAAGTAGAAAAATCACATTTTTATTTCATTTGATTTAGATGCTTAAGGACATTACACATAGCATAGTATGGGTAGATAAAAGAAATTTAACTCGAGTTCCCAACTATGTTTCCCGCTCATCGGGTTTTTTCAATTCTCTTCCCCAACAATTGTTTTGTCCACTCCTCATGTGGCTTGTTTGAGAACTCCAAACTATGTTTAATCAGGCACTCTATTGCTTCCCGTCTTGGTCTCTTGATAGCAAATGTTGCATCGAACCAAGATAATATGAGGAAGGTATATATTTTCTTTTATACTTTTGATTTAATTTTTTTTATTATTTTTGAGCGTGTTGGGCTGAACCTTTGGTCCAATAAGGAAAAATATCTAGGTTAGCACTTTGTAATGGGCCATATATATAATGACCCGTGATTAGGCTTCCTTCTCTTTTCTCCATTCGAGGGGCGAGCTCGGACCATTCGCAAACCCTAGCAAAACCCTAATCATCGGAATCCAAGCATGGCCACTTCCTTGATGCTCCGAGCCATTGGGCGGCGCCAGCTCACCTCCAGTCTCTCCTCTCCTCTTCGATCCGTAAGTTCCGTCTCCCGCTCCCGTTCCCATTGCTTGCTTCACTTGATCTCGAATTTCATGGCTGATATCCATTTTTACCTTTCAATCTTGTTGTTTAGTTTTGTTTTTCCGTCTATTAGGGAAATTCGATGTTCAATTGCATTTTGTTCGTGATGATTGAGAGTGGTTTTTGGGTTTTTGGTGTTTAATTCCAGTAAAAATGAAGTTTTTCTTTCCTGGTTTTTCGTATCTTAGGGTGATTATTAGCTTTTTCTTGTTTTTGTTGTGTTTTTATTAATTAGTGTCATAGATTATTGTAAAAATGAAAGCTCTTTATGTTCTATTTTTGCGTTTTGATTCTTATTGTTTGGTTGTCTCTGATCTTCTATCTGGGAAATTCGAAGTTAAGTTGAATTTTATATTTTGATGATTGAGTGGTTTCTTATCTTTGGTGTATTCTATTGATTAATGCCTTGGATTGTAGAGAAAAAAAAAAGAAAGCTTTTTCTGTTTATTTATGTCATAAAGGGATTGAGTGCTTTCTTGTTTTTGGTGTATTTATATCAATTTATGTTTAAGGGCAGCCTTGGCGCAACAATAAATTTGTCGCCATGTGACTTGGAGGGCACGGGTTCGAGTCATGGAATCAGCCGCTGCTTACATTAGACTTAATTGGTCCGACCCTTCCTCGGACCTGCGCACAGTGGGAGCTTTGTAGCACCGGGCTGGCGGGCTGTCCTATATCAATTAATGCATTAGATTCTAGAATGAAAGCTTTTTCTGATTGTTTCTATCTTAGATTTTAGATTTATTTAGGAAATGTGATGACTATTAATATTTTTGCATATGTGGCTTCGACAAATGGGTTGGAACTTTGATTTGACCTTCTAAAAACACGTGTCTGCAGTTTGAGATCTATAGTTGGCACAATTTGATATGCTTATAAATAAATCAGAACAGAAAGCCTGCATGGAATTAGTGTTGTTTGAAAAATGGAAAACCTTTGTTTAAGGCCATGATGTTCTTTCCTTAGCAAAGATTGTGCTTCTATATGTAAGCAATGCAGCTTGATTAAAATATTTTTGCTTCAGTTCAGTTATTTGAGGTCTTTTTTTGTGGTTACAATTGCAAAATTATCTATTTAGATGTCATCTCTCTGATTTGCTTTTGCTTTTCTGTTTGTTAAGTTGTCTGGCAATGAGAAAACATTGTGGTCAGCTTCATCTATGTGCAAAAGCTGGTCAACTTTGGCGAGACCATTTAGGTAATTTCTTCGAACCATTGATTCAGTATTAGCAACTTCTCCAATGTTTTTATTATTTGCTCCTCTAAATACTCTGTTTTTCTTTTTTCTTTTCTTCTAGTTCAAAACCATCAGGTAATGATGTTATTGGGATTGATTTGGGAACTACAAATTCTTGTGTGGCTGTCATGGAGGGAAAGGTTTTACCTCTGGATTTTTCTTCTTTTTTTTCATGGTTTTTCTTTTATACTTTTGCTCATGTTTTTCTTTGTTAATATAATACCTGTAGAACGCAAAGGTGATAGAGAATTCTGAAGGTGCACGAACCACCCCATCAGTTGTTGCTTTTAATCAGAAGGGTGAACTACTCGTGGGAACTCCTGCCAAACGGCAGGCTGTTACTAACCCCACGAACACTGTATTCGGCACCAAGCGGCTAATAGGTCGCCGTTTTGATGATCCTCAAACACAAAAGGAAATGAAGATGGTTCCATACAAGATAGTTAAGGCTCCCAATGGTGATGCATGGGTTGAAGTGAATGGGCAGCAGTATTCTCCAAGCCAGATTGGTGCATTTGTTCTGACCAAGATGAAAGAAACTGCTGAATCATACCTTGGGAAGTCTGTTTCTAAGGCAGTAATTACTGTCCCAGCTTATTTTAATGATGCTCAGCGACAAGCTACAAAAGATGCTGGTAGAATTGCCGGGCTTGATGTCCAAAGAATTATCAATGAACCTACAGCTGCTGCACTTTCGTATGGGATGAATAACAAGGAGGGTCTCATAGCTGTTTTTGATCTTGGGGGAGGAACCTTTGATGTGTCAATTTTAGAAATATCAAATGGTGTATTTGAGGTGTGATTTTTATGTTATTTATGCCAGATTTGGGCCTTTTGACTCATTTGTTTTCGCATAATCAAACGTAGTCCTGTTCTTTCAGGTGAAAGCAACAAATGGTGATACATTCTTGGGCGGGGAGGACTTTGACAATGCTCTTCTGGAGTTTTTGGTGAGCGAGTTTAAGAGAACAGAGGCCATTGACCTCTCAAAGGATAGGTTGGCTTTGCAGAGGCTTCGAGAAGCAGCTGAGAAGGCTAAGATCGAACTTTCATCAACTTCACAGACAGATATCAATCTGCCATTCATAACAGCTGATGCATCTGGAGCGAAGCATTTGAACATTACATTGACAAGATCAAAGTTTGAGACATTGGTAAATAACTTGATTGAGAGAACTCGAAGCCCATGTAAGAGTTGCTTGAAGGATGCTGGGATATCAACAAAGGAAGTTGATGAAGTTCTTCTTGTAGGAGGGATGACACGGGTTCCCAAAGTACAAGAAGTCGTTGCAGAAATCTTTGGAAAGAGTCCTAGTAAGGGAGTCAATCCCGATGAAGCTGTTGCCATGGGTGCTGCTATTCAGGGTGGCATCCTTCGAGGTGATGTTAAGGAACTGCTTCTCTTAGATGTTACCCCATTATCACTTGGTATTGAGACTCTTGGTGGTATCTTCACAAGACTGATCAATAGGAACACAACTATTCCCACAAAGAAGAGTCAGGTGAGCCCATGACTTATTATTTTTTCCATCCAGAATCTAATTTTTGGCAGTCAAAGCAGTTTACTTCTAGGCCATCTCATATATATGCTCTGTTAATTGCAAATAGTGGTTATATGAATAGTCAACCGTGGCATTAAAAAAATTCCTCCTAGAGTAGCTGTTAATATGAATAACAAAAACTCTGTTATAGCCATTTCTGTACATTCAATGTTCTCTACAGATAGAGGAATACATAGAGACAAACATAGTAAAATAAGAAAACAAAAAACTTCGTTGAAATTGTTTGTTGGGGAATCTCCCGAAAAGTACATCCTTTGTTTGTCTTAATTTAATTTCCTCAGTGTACATTATTGGATTACTACTGGACAAATCCAGATGCCTTCACTTATTGTCTGCTTGGTTCTTGCTATAGGTGTTCTCTACTGCAGCCGACAACCAGACCCAAGTGGGGGTGCGAGTGCTGCAAGGAGAACGCGAGATGGCATCAGACAATAAGCTTCTTGGTGAGTTTGAACTTGTTGGCATTCCTCCGGCACCTAGAGGCATGCCGCAGATTGAGGTCACATTTGACATTGATGCCAATGGAATCGTGACTGTATCTGCTAAAGATAAGGCAACTGGAAAGGAACAGCAGATCACAATCCGATCATCAGGTGGTCTATCAGATGATGAGATCGAGAAGATGGTTAAAGAGGCTGAACTGCATGCACAAAAGGATCAGGAAAGAAAAGCTTTGATCGATATCAAGAACAGCGCTGACACAACAATCTACAGTATCGAGAAGAGCTTGAACGATTACAGGGACAAGATTCCATCAGAGATTGCTTCCGAAATCGAGTCTGCTGTTGAAGATTTGCGCAAGGAAATGGCAGGGGACAATGTTGACAGTATCAAAGCGAAGCTTGACGCGGCCAATAAAGCAGTATCTAAGATCGGGCAACACATGTCGGGTGGCTCTGGTAGCTCTGGTAGCTCTGGTAGCTCTGGTTCCAGTGGGTCTCAGGGTGGCGAACAGCCCCCCGAGGCAGAGTATGAAGAGGTTAAAAAGTAAGTTCGTTCAAAAATGAAATTTCAGTGTTCATCTCAGGAGAGTTTCTTTTCTTTTTCAAGGATAGGGAGCAATAATGTTGTTATTGTGAAATAAGTGTTTGAAAATTTTACATATTCTGCAAATTTTAACTGATTGACATCATGTTAATGATCTCTTGTTCTTCAGTGTTCTTGATCTGTTAACTCTGACAATCATGTGGCTTGATAATTTTTGTCATCTATGTTTGTTTGACCTATAGTGAAAAGCCAACAATAAAAGGCTAAATGTCAGAGTACAAGGTTGGTGATTTGGAGAAAAGATTTGATAGAAATCTAATAATAGATTCTGTATCCTTTACCAGAAACAATGAATCACTTTCTTTCTCTTTTCTTGTCCTGCACTTCACCATTGATTTAAGTTTTACTCGACTTTTCAGTCTGTGTGATAGACAACCAACTCAAACCAAAATCCAATGTCATACCAACGACTCAAGGGTCTATTAATATTTGAGTTGTTTATTAGGATATGAGATTCTCCTGTAAATGAGCCTAGGATTGAATCCTTATTTTTATAAATTGAGTGTCGGGTGTGGTGTTGCTCTTCTGGGACAAGTTTGCGGGATTGAGCGACCACCCTGTATACATCTTTTGAAATTTCTTAGGGGGTGTTTGTCACCTTATTAAAAGAAAAAAAAAATGCAAGATCATCCGCTAGTTGGAGGAGATTGATGACAAGATATTTCATACGAAAAATCACATCAGAAAGCAATGGTGAAAATATAATGCCATTAATATAATATATAATGTAATTAAGAGTATGTAGAATCTTTTTTAAGAGGATAAGGAGTCTCATGGGCTATAATATAACACCACTTCATGGACCCCCTCAACTCATCTTTCATTTGAGGGTCACCAAGGATGCCCTATCTCTTCAAAACATGTCTATTCCCCAACAACACTAAACTATACCATTTGGAGGGACCTTTGTAGATTTGGTTTGATCTCTCTCCCTTTCTTTCCTTCTATCTCTCTCTCAACACTAAATCTTGAGGTCCTAGTCTATTTTGATTCCCAAAAGTGTAGGTAACAAAAGAAAATGATGTGAGGAAAGTTCTCATTCATGTAATTGTTCATATTTTAATGGTTACAAGACTTTGTAAAATAAATATCAATACCGCACTATCAAATTCGGGTCCATTTTTCATCTTAAGGAGAATTACTTTCTAATGCTCAAACTCATGATATGGAGGCTTATTTTCATGGTTGTAGTTCAAGTCTAGGGCTTCTAGATTTCATTTATAGGTTTGTTCGGGGATAAAGAAAAACCCTTATTTATAATATCTAGTTCATATAAGTTATGCTATTGTTTTGATTGGATTGAAAGATATTCTAAATGTCACCTTGACATTATATGAAGTCTTTTCAATATATATTTTTACTAACAACTTTTACGAGAAAAGTTGGGTTGCAGGCTCAAATCACACTTGTAACGTGCTTTTAGTGGCTTGTCCACATTTATCAAAAGATATGCTTCTTACTTCAGAGAATCAATGGAACAACAATACCCAAGACATATTCTTTAGCCATTAAGAGGATTTTTTTTTCTTTTAAATGAAAGAATATATTACCCTAAAAGATATATATGGAACAAGATATTTCTTTCTATATCTAATTTTTTCGACTTGATCAAACATCTTTAAGGAAGAAAGCCTTTAGAAAGAAGGCTCTCTCTTCTTTAATTTCAATATTTACTTGTTTTATATTATATATTAGCATGGTATTAAACATATGTCATTATTTGAATAATCTATTTTCTCTTTGGTTTTAATCTACTTTGTTTTTTTTAAGTGTAAAAAAAATTATTTGTGATATTTTTCTCTTTGGACTCTCCTATGATATTCTTTGTTTTCTTCTTTACTTAAATCACCATTGCTAGCTATAACAAATACCTCGAGAGGTCTTTGTGTAACTTAATTACAAACAAAGACATAGTTAACATCTAATCAAATTTGATTATTTTGTATGCTAATTAGGATGTGAATTTGAAAGTGATGACTTTAACGAGATGTGGCGGAGAGAGAAAGCAAAGTAATTATATGAATTCTCCACGAGGCTATTAATCAAAGTAAAACAAGAATAAAAAATGAGAGTTGATGGTATATGGAAAATTATTCCATGAATATTCTCTTTTAAATAACTCAAAATAACCAAGGGTAGGTTTTGGTTAGGTGGGAATAAATCCAAGACCAACCAAGTGTTTGTCATTAATAACAGAAATATTAGACAATTAATTATGATAATGAAATTACTTGCACAATGTTACCATTATATATATAGAGAGAGAGAGAGAGAAAGAGAGAAAGAGAAAGATCATCCCATCCTATATGTCATGGGATAAGAATAACTATAGACACATGTAGTGGCAGAGTCAGGAAGTTTATAATAATATGGGGTCAATATTTTATAATTATATAGAATTTATAAACCAAAAATTCCTACAATAAGTCTCTTAACATATTGTCATCATCTATAATACAAGCAAATCATGTATATATTTAGAAATATAGTTAAAATATTATAAAAAAGTTAAAAATACAAATAGATCCGCCACTGGGAGAGAGTAAAGTTAATAAAATGTTACTTTTTTAGTTTTTTTTAAAATCATATTTATATTATATTATTATAATATTAATATATATTATATATATATATATATATATATATATATTAAAAAGAAAACTTGGGATTTGAGAAAAAGTAAAGAGGTTACTTTTTCCAAAATCAGCTTTTATATTATATTATTATATATATTATGTTGGACGGATGATGAAACTTATTGACCCAAGATTTCAAAATAATGGGGGTCATTTACTATTTTAAATAACATGTGTGTATATATATATATATATATATATTTGAAAGTTTTGGAAATTTTTGTGGGGTCATCTGACCCCACAAAAATACATATAGATCCGCCATTGGACACATGGTATGATCAAGACCACAGAGATAAAAACCTAATTCTCAGATTAATTGTCTAGACATCCAATGGTGGAGGATAAATTCCCAAAGGTGCTAAGAGCTGGCAGATAAGGTTCATAAGGATATAATTGAAAGGAAATCATCCACCCACGATGAAGAGGATTCCAATTCCACTATGAACTTTGGTATCTCTCTCTTTTTCCCGTCTTGAGCGTTGGAGGCTCTCCCCGAGCACTAACGCTCGGATCTTTTATCTCCCACAGTTCTCTTCCCTGGGTTGATCTCTGGAGGAGACTTTGATCCCATAAAGCGAAAGAAAGAAGAATGATCAATGATCGTGACCAACCTCTCCATTGAAAGCTCATCAAGAATTATCACATTTTTTGATCAATCTCTTTTGATCCCCAAGAAGAGCGGATCATTGCATCAACACAATATATTTTAAATTTATAAAAAAAATAGAAAATGAGAGTGACCTATATTTAATGTTAATACATTAATGTTAAAGTTATCAACCGAAAGAGAAATGAATATGGGTTTATGCTTAATGTTAATAAAATTTTAATGCTATCGAGAGAGAGAGAGAGAGAGAGAGAGAGAGAGAGAGGGAAAGAGGTTTAAAGAGAGAGAGAGAGAGAGAGAGAGAGAGAGAGAGAGAGAGAGAGAGAGGGAAAGAGGTTTATGCTTAATGTTAATGTATAGTAAGGTTAATTTGGGAGAGAGAGAAAGACAAATAATTCTACATTATTATTATAATTATGTTTATAGTACAAAACTTATTCCTATATAGAAGCTGTCCCTAGGTCATATAAACCTAACTTGCAAACACTAGGACAAAAAATATTTCATATATAGGAGTACTATTTCAATCTAAAGCAATGCACCATGATATTACTATATATGAGTTGATAATGTACTATGTACTATGATATATCATATACCCTAGGTCGCATAAACTTAGCTTGCAAAGACTAGGACAAAAAATATATCATATATAGGAGTAATTTTTCAAACTAAAGCAATCCATATGTATGAGTTGGTTCAAGCTATATATCCTATAGGTTATTGTTGATAATGTACTATGATGTACATATATATATCTTAACATATCTTTAAAAAGACCATTAGTGTTTAATACTTTAGGGGCTTTGTTTTAATGCATTTGTCTTAGAGACAAACTCTCCTTGTTTTCATCAACGTATAAAGCATGCATTTGTTTTAGATGCAAACTCAAACTCTCTTTTTAAGATACTAAAAAGATAAACATTGAATCTTAATTAAATTGACCCTTTGTTGAGGCGATGAGTGAGAGGGCATCATCTTGGAATCTAAGGACACTTTAGAGATGTTTATACGTCACCTTTTAATGCATAAAAATATATGCATGCATGGATGCTCTAAAAGAGAATTAAATCAAGTGGGTTTGATACTGTTTGATTATTGTCTAATTATATCAATTTGAGATGGCCAAAGATATGGCTTTTTACTTTTAGTGATCCTTCACCATTTGAATAACAAACCATATATATGGATTAGTGAATGTATTATAGTTAGTGGTTTTCGTTTAGGGTTTAGGGTATATATAGGGTTTTTGCACATTTCCTTATAAGGAAAGAAGACTTTCATATGATGCATTATTCCATTTTAGGATAAAAAAGAAGAGTTCATTATTCCAAAGTGTTTGTTTGATCATGTTTATTATTTTTTAAATCTTATAATTTTACTAATTTTTCAATTGATATGAATTCATTGGAGTTACCGGCCATGTAGTGTATTTTTTTTTATTTATTTATTATATATATATATATATATATATTATTATTATTATTACAATACCCTTAAGAAGTCGTTGACGAGACGAGGTCGCTGTCAACTCCGTTGTGGACTCCTGCCGTCGCTGTCAAGGGCAAAATCGTAATTTCGTATTATAAACCTTCAAGGGCATTAAGGTAATTCGGGTACCACAGTCATGGCCTCCGTGCGCGCCACGTGGAGCGAATAACCGCCAGGAAAAATCCATCAACAGCGATCGAACGGTCACGATCATGGCATCAGACACAAGGCGCAGTGGCGGCACATGGGCCGAAACCATTGGGCCGGTCCACCTTTTACTGGGCCTCACTCGCATGCCCATCACGTGAACCTCCTCCTCAAAAGCCCGACAGCATACTGCCATCATCCTGCCACGTCATCCTCCACGTGTCATCCTCTCCCCTGCACTCTCCCTCTATAAAACCATACTCGCCATCCATAGCCCATCAATTGTACTAGAAGAGCTAGAAGAAGACATGGGCTCCATGGATGCCGGCTGGGACCTAAGCCTAGCCATAGCCACCAAATGCGGCGGCGCCGATCATCACCAGCTCCATCTCGCCGGAGTAGTCTTGTTTATTTGTACTTTTATGTTTTTCATCCACTGGGCCAGTCCTGGCGGCTCGGCTTGGGGGAAGCTTAGACGGCCCAAAGATAAGCCGATACCCGGGCCGAGAGGTCTCCCTATCATTGGGAGCATGAACCTTATGCATGGGCTCGCTCACAGGAAGCTCGCAGCCGAAGCCGAGGCTTTCAAAGCCTGGAGATTGATGGCTTTCAGCCTTGGAAACACCAGAGTTATCATCACTTCCGACTCCGACGTGGCTAAAGAGATCTTAAACAGCTCGGCTTTCGCTGACCGGCCGGTTAAGGAGTCGGCTTACGCGCTTATGTTCCACCGCGCCATCGGCTTCGCTCCCTACGGCATCTACTGGCGCACTCTCCGCCGCATCGCCGCCACCCACTTCTTCTCTCCTAAACAACTCGCCGCGTCTTATCCTCAACGAGCTGAGATCGCCGACCAAATGGTGGCGGCGCTTAAAGCGTTGTCGTTTAGTGATGTTTTTGTTCGTGCACGTGACGTGCTTAAGCTCGCGTCGCTGAATAACATCATGTGGTCGGTGTTCGGTCGGAGATACGAGCTCTTGTCGGAGAGTGATGAGGAGATGCAGGTGTTGAAAACGTTGGTGGATGAAGGCTATGAGTTGCTTGGCAAGCTTAACTGGTCCGACCACTTGACTTTCTTATCCGGGTTCGACCCACAAGGGATCAGGTTCAGGTGTACCAGGCTCGTCCCTAAGGTCAACCAGTTCGTGACCAGGCTCATAGACGACCACCGCGCTGTCGCCGCCGCCGCCGCCAAACAAGTTCCCGACTTCGTGGACGTTCTCCTCTCTCTCCCGGACGCCGACAGGTTATCCGATCCCGACATGGTCGCTGTCCTTTGGGTGAGCTCTAATTTAAATATTATTTAATTTATTAATAATTATATTATGGTATGAGCATCCATCTCCGCATCAAATCAGTGTAATATTGTTCATTCATATCTAAATATTTAAGTGATTTTATTTTGAGATTTAATCTAAAAAAACTTAAATTTTAATATATTAATAAATTAATTATTTTATATTTGTTTTGTTGTAGGAAATGATATTTAGGGGTACGGACACCGTGGCAGTGCTGATAGAGTGGGTGCTGGCGAGGCTGGTGATGCATGGGGACGTGCAGGAAGAGGTGCATAAGGAGTTGGATAGAGTGGTGGGGGTTCACCGGGCGGTGACGGAAACGGACACCGGATCGCTGGTGTATTTGAATGCGTTGATCAAAGAGGTGTTGCGACTCCACCCACCGGGCCCACTTCTCTCATGGGCCCGGCTTGCCACGTGTGATACCTACGTGGATGGGAAGCAAGCAAGTGCCGTGAGGGACCACCGCGATGGTCAACATGTGGGCCATCACGCATGACCCGCACGTGTGGGAGTCCCCGCATGAGTTCCGACCCAACCGATTCCTTGAACCAAACCGGGCTGAGTTCCCGATTCTTGGGTCGGATCTTCTCAAGGCCGATTCGGTTCGAGGCGGCGTAAATTTGCGGGCAAAAGCCCTCGCGACCACGGCCAAATTGGGTCGCTTCGCTACTTCACGAGTTTCACTGGGCCCCGCCATCCCACAACACACGTGTCGACCTCTCAGAGGTCCTCACTCTCTCTTGCGAGATGGCTATCCCTCTCGTCGTTAAGTTGTACCCTCGTCGCAATATCACCTAAAACTCTACCCTACCCTCTTGTATACCTACTTCTTAAAACTTCAAAGTTTTTTTTTTTTCAAGAAAAAGTTATATATAAATATATTGCATCATATGTATATATAATATAAAATAAAATTAGGTCATACGCTCATTTTCATGAGTAGTGACTTGTGATTATCACTCTCAATGCCACACTAATTTTAATGCTTGAAAGCCATTGAAGGGTGTGTTATAACCATATCACTTTTTTAGGGTTCAGTGCATGCTCCAAACTCTCTACGTCAAGTACATGATAAAATAATAAGATGTCATTTTAGAACTCAATTAGGACCACAATGTAGTTAATGAGGACTAATATCAATTAATATATATGTCGTAAGAGATTGTGGGACCTGACTTGGATATATAGGTTGTTTGCATGAAAGGAATTGTCGGCAAAATTTAAGATATTTATTTATAATATTTGATTATATTTATTGTCATTGTTAAATGAACCAATCGAACTCAAAAACTTAGATCATCAACCAATCGAACTTGAAAACTTAGATTATCAATGATGTTTGGAGATTATTATTTTTAACAATCACCTTCATCCTTTGGCATCAAACTTACAAAATATTGGAGGGTGTAATGTACTTCTTTAAGATTATGCTATTGAGAAGATCATCAACCAATCGAAATTGAAAACTTTGATTATCAATGATGTTTGGAGATTATTATTTTTAACCATCACCTTCATCCTTGGGCATCAAACTTACAAAATATTGGAGGGTGTAATGTACTTCTCTAAGAATATGCTACTGAGACAAAACAAAACCCCAAAGACTTAGAAGATCAAGGCATTCAAGCCATTTTCCTCCATTCATCACCATAAAACATTCATCGATAATCTCTAATAAAAACTCAGTACTCCACACAAGGGAATGGAAAGCAACTAGAAAAAACTTAAGCAACAAGGAAAATAAGTTGTTGATGCAAGAATCTGATGGAACCCTTGATTCAAGTCAACAATTGAATTTGTAGTTCAATTGGGGACCGACCAAGATGAGGTCAAGAAAGATCGGAAGAGAAAAACTCAAGAAAAGGAAAGATCGATACAAGATTTACGTGGAAACCCCTAAATCAGGGAGAAAACCACGGAGATCTCCATGATCGGAGATGAAATCACTATCGAATCAAAGAGAATACAATTTTCAGGTGGAATACAAGTTTCTGGACAGGCAGGGCTTCGCCAATCATCCAGCTTCCTCGATTACACAGTGATGTCTCCTATTTATAGGCTTCTAGTGGGGGGTGTTGCTTGGGGAGCAAGTCATCCAGAATAGGTCACGTGCGAGGTATAGACCTAGCTCCTAATAGGCCATGTGGATGCCAGCTGGAGTTAGTTAGCTTGACAGCTCATACTTCTTCTGGATGCTTCTAGATTGCAAGGCTGTAATTCAGTTATACCCCAACGGTCTTCTCTTCTAGATGCTTCTAGATTGCCAGGGTGTCAAGTCCTTCGGGTTATGGTGATTTTATTGGTTCGGGATGCCTGATGTTTCCTGCGGGCCCGGAGGTGTTGCTTCAGTATACCGAAGAGGCAGTCCATCTTTCCCGAGGAATTTATCCCGAGGCTATGGGGTTGAAGAGGGAGGCCCCGAAGAGGTCATTACAGTCAGTCAGCGGCTGGGATTAATCCACGTGTCAGGCATCAGGCTCTTCGGTTTTTACCCTCATCATAAGTTAATGGCTCTGTTCGAAAAATCGGCCTAGGCGGCCTGGTGGCGCTTCAGCGCCTAGGCTACGGAAGGTACCGGCCGCCTGCTTTTCCAAAAAATCGGCCCTGGCTTTCTATCGAAAAATCCCGGATGCCTAGCGTGCTGCACAGGGTTGGCTGGACACGCCTAGCGCTAATTCGGCTCGGCTTTAAGAAAAAAATTATATGTTTTTAATTTTTTTTTAAGATTTAGAATCGTGAGTCAATCACACATTCACACTCATCAAACCTAAATGTTCCAAAAATCAAAATAAAATAAAAAATATTAGTTAGCTACCGAAGGTGGTCAGTCAGCCTGCTTTTCCAAAAATCGGCCCCGGCTTTCTATCGAAAAATCGGTTTTCATTTTAGAGTTGTTTGGAAGCTCTTGTATTATTATTTGATTGTTGATGCATTAATTTGGTTGTTTGTAAATGTCTATTTGGGTATTATATATAATTAAAATTATATTATAAATATATATATTTTTAAAAGATAAACCCCGCCTAGGCCCCACAGAACCTCGGGCGCTTAGAAGGCGGTGGCCTTAGCCCGACTAGCGCCTAGCGTTTTTTTGAACATTGGTTAATGGAGATCCCGTCAATGAACAATGCCAGCAAAGACTCATCCTTCTCCTCTAAGAGGATTAGGCCAACAGTCTAGACTTCTATGATACCCTCTCCTCGCGTGCCTGGCTATCTTTTATCCCCTCTATCACCCCTGCTCCACTCGCTAGCACATACCCCTCATACTTAGGGTTTCTTTTCCTTCTATGCACGCTCTTCCGACACGTGTCGTGGTCCCCTACCTGGTTGTTATGATCAATGTTTTTAAACTGACTCGACCTACTGTCGGACCGCAAAATCGAACCGGCCCGGTCGGCCGGTCCGGGTTACACCAAAATTGACCGAAAGTGGTGAACGGTCAAACCAGTGACTGGCCGGGTAGGTTGGATCGGAACCCGGAAGAACCCGGTTCTTTTATTTTTTTTTTATTTTTTATTTAAATTCTCCTTACGTTAAATGAGGAACCAATACTTTGTTTATTCCCAGAAAGGGAGAGCACTTGATGCATTCAAGGCGGCGCGGAGGTGCTTGTTTGCGAAGGGAGCTGGGATCCAGAACGCCGGGGAGATGGTGGCGGTGATGGGCGATGGCCAGGAGACGGAGGTGGGAATGTGCCAGACGTTGATGGTTAGTAGTGCTTCGGAGTTGGAAGAGAGAAGGAGGTGGAGGAGGAGGAGGAGCAGGAGCATCAGCGTCGCCATGGTGTTCGACGAAGTGCCGAGGAGAACTAGAGGTATGTATGTATGTGTGGTGTTTAATGAAATGCTTCTCAGAGTGTGTGGGTATTAATTGGGAACCAATGGGAATTTTTTGGGGATTAATTTATTTAATGTATAAAAAGAAAAATGAAGATTATGTTCTTTGATTGACTATTTAATTTTTAATTATGGATCATGTTCTCTTGGCCATTTGGTACACTTTGGATTGTTTTTTATTTGATAAAACTAAATTTATAATATGAAAAAAAAGTTTTTTTATGCAGTTTACCTTTTATTTATTTATATAAATTTATTAAAACAAGTTTATTAATATATTTCAAATTTTAGTAACTTAGTATTTTGTTTTGTTTTATTGATTTAGTACTCTTTGTCTTTGTTTTGTTATTTCTATTATGTTCTGAAATGAAGATAATTATGTTTTGTTAAGCAATTATTGTTGTTTATATATATATATATATATATATATATATATATATATTTATTTATTTATTTATTTATTTATTTATTTATGACATCATCCGGTTCGACCGGAATGGGTCATCCGGTCCGACCGACTGACCCGTGACCCTGTTGTGAGATCGGTTCGCTTCCCGGTCCAGGTTTAAAAACATTGGTTATGATGCCCATCAGACTCCTGCCACTCGTAGCGCTCTATGAGGTTATTGCCCATAGGTGGAGCTTTTGACGCTTTTGCCCTTGTGATGAACGTCTCTCGTGGTACAGTAACGAGGTACGTTACATTACCCCCCACCCCATTCAATAAAACCTTGCCATCAAGGTCAAGGTGGGGAAATTGAGATTGAAGGTGCGCCACATCCTCCCAAGTATTATGCTCCGCTGCCAAACCATGCCACTACACCAGGACTTGAGTCGCAGGCTTGCCGTTTTTGAGAACTTCATGTGCCTGTAGTATGGAAAAGGGTACGATCAGTGGTCCCTCGTCAGATGATAAGGGCGGTAGTGGACTTGCAGCATCAAGCGGGTCTCCGTGATACAAGTTCAGAAGAGAAACGTGGAACACTGGATGAATACGTGACCCCAAAGGTAGTTGAAGTTTATAGGCCACCTCGCCGATGCGTTGAGTGACCTGAAATGGTCCAAAATAGCACATTGCTAGCTTATGGTGGCGCTGGATATGAACTGAATGCTGACGATATGGCTAGAGCTTGACGAAGACACACGAACCCACGTTAAATGACAACTCCGCACACTTCTTATCGACCAGCTTCTTCATCCCTTACTTGGGCTTTTAATGAGATTTTGTTTTAACTGAGATAATGTCTTGGTGCGTTGCTGTAGTAAGTCAGATACCGCTGGAGGATCAGTATCATCAGAAGAGTAGGGAAGTAAAGCTGTCAAAGTACGGCAATAGACAACTTCAAAGGGGTCCCAATGCTGTTATGAAACGAGGTGTTGTACCATAGCTCGGCCCAAGGTAACAAGTCCACCCTGCTTTTTGGATGGTCACTAGCAAAGTAGTACAGGTACATTTCAAGACACTTGTTGAGGGCCTCAATTGGCCATCGGTTTGGGGATGATATACTAACGACATAGCAAGTGTTGTGCCCATGCGATGGCAAAGTCGTTGCCAAAAGCTACTTGAAAAGGTCTGATCCCGATCGAAGACAATGGATTTGGGAACCCCATGAAGTTTGATAATATTAGTAATGAAAACGTCAGCAATTGGCACCCTTGTAAACTCAGAGCGCATAGGCACAAAATGACCATATTTTGATAGTCTATCAATCACCACCAGGATGACAAAAAACCCCCTTCGAAAGAGGTAAGTCCACGACAAAGTCTATGGCGATATCCTCCCAGATTCTTACTAACAGGAGTAATGGCTGCAGGACCCCTCGGTTTTGCATTGCTATCCTTTGCTCATTGACAAATGCTACAAGCTTTAACAAAATCAGCGAAGTCCTTACGCATATTGTGCCAAAAGAACAGTTGAGCAAGTCGAGCAAAGGTTCGTAGAGATCTTGCATGACCACTTAATAAGGTCGAGTGGTATTCATTCATGAGCTTGTGTTTGAACTAGGCATCATCCAGTATCACCATCTGATCGCAGTACCATAGAAGGTTGCGCTTCCATGAGTAGTGCGCTGGAGTATGTTGGAGACTTAATATTTTGGAGAATAGTTTGACACATGGAGTCTTGAGCTTGAAGTTGTTGTAGATGAGGAATGAAATCTGTGTGTAATTGAGAATAGTATAGCATGAAACAACGTGATAGTGTATCAACGACCAAATTTTCATGCCCTGGTCAATACTCAATATGAAAATCGTACCCTAAGAGCTTTGGTACCTGCTTTTACTGTTCCGGAGTATGGATAGATTGGCTGCAGAGGTGGCACAAGGCTTGCTGGTTTGTCTTGATTGTAAAATAATGGCTAATAAGATAGTGTCTGAATTTTGCAATGGCTTCAGTGATAGCACGAAACTCCCTATTATAGGCTGATTGCGCTTACATCCTCGGAGCCAGCTTCTTGGATAAAAAGGCCATTGGATGATTATCTTGGCTGAGGACGACGCCAATGCCCTCACCGGAGGCATCAATTTCAAGAACAATAGGCTTTGAAAAATCTGATAAGCAGAGTACAGGAGCATAGGAAATAGTCACCTTTAGCTGTTCAAAGGCTCGCTAAGCTGTGTTACCCCTGTGAAAACTATCTTTCTTTAGGAACTCGGTTAAGGGATAAGCGATGGTAGGGTATCCCTTAATGAACCTTCTGTAATACCCACTGAGGCCGAGAAATCCACGTAACTGTTTTACTGAAATGGGGACTGGCCACCGTAAAATAGCATCAAAATTCAACTTGTCCATCTCCACCCCCTGACCGGAGACGACATGACCCAAGTAGTCCACCTGTGTTAGGCCAAAGGAGTATTTGGAATATTTGGCAAAGAGCCTGTGTTGCTGTAGTGTTGCAAGCACCTTCTCCACATGCGCCAAGTGGGTGTCCCAATCGTTGTTGTAAACCAAAATATCATAAAAAAAACCAAGACGTACTTATGGAGATCATCATGGAACACTTGATGCGAGGGGGGTAGGCCTGAGATGGTAGTGAAAACCTCCTGGTATTTTAGTAGGAGTGCATGTATATCACGCTGCATGGACGGGGTTAGCTCGGGTGATGATCTCAGAGCAGAATCTTGGATACCAGGTAACGTAGCAGTCAAATCTCCATACTCTGGGTCAAGTGAGGTCAAGGTAAAGCAATCTACTATGGAATTGGTGGAACTCAACCGATTGTGCTAGCGGGCCATTGTTTGCTGTGGGGATGAAGGCTTCTCTCCACGCAATGTAACGAAGACCCCCTCATGATAGAACTATAGTAGATGGGAGTTATAGTCCACCAGGTTAATGTCGAGGGTGGGCAACCACGCCGCGCCCAAGATGACGTCCGCCCCTACGATCGATAATACATAAGAGGGGAGGGATAGAAGGATACCCTGTACTCTGACCTACAGTTGTTCCACTAGCCCTTCGACATGCAGCGGATTGCTGTTGCCCACCAAAATGCAGAATGTATAAGATGGTTTAACATCCAGATGTAAGAAGTGGGCAAGGCGCGGTTGAATAAAATTGTCGTCACTACCGCCGTCGAACAAGATATGCACCGGGTGGCCATAGATGAAGTCAGGGAAGCGCATGGTGCTGGAAACGAGAGTGCTATTCATCGCAATCAAAGATATCTTGTGAGTGGGCCGTGAGATCGTCGAGAGGATCGGGGTCAAACAAGAACTCGGTCTTCGTGGTGGCAACCGGAACCTCGTCCCATTGTAAGTAGGAGCTTTTTATTAGGGCAACGATGTAACGGTGTGAACTTTTCATCGCAGTTGAAGTATAGCCCTTTTGCTCGCTTGAGCTGCATTTCATTAACAATGATCTTCCTATAAGTGGGAACAGAGTTGGAAATGGCAGGTGTAGTCGTAGCAGAGGAAGGTGCTTTGGTGAACGATAACTGCTCCGGTCGGCTTCCAAGGAACGTCTTAATAGGAGTATGGACGTCATGATACAGTAGAAGCTTTATAGAAGAACCCTGCCCAACAGTCACATACTTTTCTTCAAAGATTTGGCCAGGGTCACTACTTTGGTTAAAGAGTTAGGTTTCCAAGGTATGATGTCGTGTTGAAGATCACGCTTCAGCCCGTTGATAAAATAGTCGAGTAATGCCTCCAGAGAGACGCCATCGACGCTGTTCGCCAACGTTGTGAAATAAGAATAACAAGAAGATACCGAGCTCTGTTGAGTGTGCTTGAACAATGAATAGTGAGGGCATTCATAGACGGAGAGACCTTACGCCGCTTCACTAGCCTGAGTAAGAACAGACCAAGAGGTCAGGGTCCCTGTCTTCTGGAGCATCTGGAACTATGGTACGACTTCATCATTGAAATGTGTTGCTGCTACCTTGAGGCGATAGACATTGGTGATGCCATAGTAGTCAAAGAACTGTTCGGCGTGGAAGATTCACTAGAGGGCCTCAATTCCATCGAAGCGAGGAAAATCCAGGCGAATAGCTCGTGGGGGAAAAACCAGTAGTGGGTGGTCCTCGGAGCTCACCACCGTGGTAGTAGCTTGGATAGGAAGTCGAGGCGCCGGAGTTGTGGAGCTGGGTGGAGAGGGAAGCAATTTAAAAAGGCCAACCAATGAGTTCTCCAGTACCTGGAATCGCTCATGGGAACGCTCCTCATTGTGGCTGACGACCGTTAACAACTCCTTGAATTTGTCACACTATAATTCCATGACGGTCATCACCATATCGATATTCTGACGGAGCTCCGTTATCCCCATATCCACCTTAGTTTGGATCTCCTTGAACCTTGTAGAGAGTCCACCAATGATAGCACCAAATGTAGCGTACTTTTCTAAGAATACGCTACTGAGACAAAACAAAACCCCAAAGACTTAGAAGATCAAGGCATTCAAGCCATTTTTCATCCATTCATCACTATAAAACATTCACAGAAGCATGATAAAGACTGATAAAAACTCAGTTCTTGACACAAGGGAATGGAAAACAACTGGAAAAAACTTAAGCAACAAGGAAAGTAAGATAATGGAGATCTCTTCGATGAACAACGCCGGCAAAGACTCCTTCTTCTCCTCTCAGAGGATTAGGCCAACAGTTTAGACTTCTCGGATACCCTGTCCTCGCATTCCTGGCCTTCTTTTATTCCCTCTGTCGCCCTTGCTCCACTTGCCAGCACGTATCCCTCATACTTAGGGTTTCTTTTCCTCCTATGCACACTCTTCTGACGTGTGTCATGGTCCCCTACTTGGTTGTTATGATGCCCATTAGATTCCTGCCACTCGTCGAGTTCTGTGAGGCTATTGTCCATAGGTGGAGCTTTTGACGCTTCGCCTCGTGATGAACGCGTCTCCGTAAGCCCTCCCGCATGGACACGATAGCGAATCTTACATTACAGAGGGTACATCAAATCAATTTTTTTACTTAAAGTAAATAAATAAATCAAATTTTGTTTTATTTGATCTATTTTTATTAAAGAATTAAAAGTATGGGATATGACGAGGATGACAAGTGAATAGAGATATCGGTCCTATTAGGTTTGGAGATGAGTTTTGTATATATGAATCCTAATCGGTGATTGGTGTAGGTTCTCGGCTTATGTTTGACTTGTCCTGGTCCTAGTTGTTGAGTAAAATTTATTAAAATATTATACTTAGTTCCTTCAAATATATATTATGTTGATAAAATGAGCCTTTTTTTTTTTGGGATCGGAGCATATCTTGATCAATGAAAGAGATTGATTAGTGAAAGTGAGAATTCTTCAAGAGATTTTGGTCAGAGAAGTCGGTAATAATCGATAATCCTTCTCTTTTTTTGCTCTATAGGATCAAAGCCTCCTTCGGCGATTGAATCTTGCAGAGAGAGAGAGAGAGAGCTACAGGAGAGAAGAGATCTTAGCACTTCTAGGGGGAGTTTTTGATGCTTGAGTCAAGACTTAACAAAGAAAGGAAAAAGAGAGAAAGAACTTTGAAAGAGATATCAAAATTCCATAATTAAAATCCAATTGATTTCTTCGTGGGAGGACGACCTCCTTTTATACTTTTGCGAACCTTATCTGCTAACTTTTCAGCATACAAAGTGATTCATCTCCTATCATTAGATGACTAGGTAATTGATTTGGCAACTAGGCTTTCATCTCGAGGATTTGAATCATACTATTGAAAGTGATTTATTGGCACTACTAAAGTATATTATTGAAATATAAATAAAATAAATGTTTACACTGATTTAAAAAATGTTAATTAGGTTTTGAAATAAAAACATCAAAATTGAGACAAAAAATGGTACAAATATCTTGGGTTGTAAATGGGCCCATATGGGCCATGAGCCAATATGGGCTACTAAGCCGGGTCGGATTAATGCGCTGGCGGATTTGGATCTCGAGTTTGTAAAAGATCCGACCCGATACCAGTAACTACAATCTTAGCCGTTTATCAAGATCTCAACGGATATAAATAAGGACTTCATTTCAGTCTTCCCACCTAACGCGTCTAATATAACATATTAACATGTGTTCCTCCGCCATCTCTCTCGCTTCCACCGCTCTCTCCTCCCAGCTCCGCCGTTCGCCGTCGTTGCCGCCGATCCTGAGGAGTGCCCTCAAAGCTCAGAGTTCGATCTACACCGGACGCTGCTTCGCTCCGAGAAGCATCACCTGCCGCCGGATTGACCATCGTCGGCGATCCGCCATGGCTTCCACTCCCATCAAGGTATCTAAAGGGAATCAGGAGGTTCTGATCTTCGAGAACGAAGAGGCGCTTTCAGTCTCTCTGGCGAAGCTCACGGCAGAGCTTTCGGAGAAGTACGCGAACGATAGGGGTGCATTCACTGTCGTTCTCTCCGGTGGATCCCTGATCAAGTCTCTCAGGTGAGAATCGTAGCTCATTCTCGCATTCTAAGTGGGGTTTTGGTTGTTCTTTTGATGTTTTGATTCTTTGATTGGTGGGAAATGCAGGAAGCTGTCGGAATCTCCGTACGTGGACTCTGTGAACTGGGCGAAGTGGCATGTGTTCTGGGTTGATGAGAGAGTGGTGCCCAAGGATCACCCGGACAGCAACTACAAGCTCGCATATGATGGATTTCTTTCTAAGGTGAAGCAAAGATCACTTTTTTTTATAAATATTTTTATTTATTTATTTATTTTATCATCTTTAGCATCTCTTTCATTGTTCAGTGGATGCTCTCAATTATATTGGATGTACGCTTTGGATATAATGGAGGGAGTGAGATATTTACTGGTTTAGGGGTTGGCATTTGAACTAGTAGTATGTTCAAGAGGTTTGGTTAGTTGTCATAGGATTATGGTTTTATGATGCTGTTCTCAGGATGCATGTTTAGATTAGCATTTTATGGTGGAAAATAAGAATATTGAATTTACCCCTGTTGCTTATACTTGTGTTGGAAGAGAATATTGTTCTGCAAATAACTAGTTTGATGTCTCCTTCATATTTTTTAGGGATCAATCTTTTAGCTGATTGGCCCATGTACAGGCAATGTTGTAATGTGTCCAATTTAAATTTATGAAAATCCTTGGACAAAGAGTATTCTTTTCCATGATAATAATTAAGGAAATGCTGAAAGAACTCATAAAATTTGTTTGCTCTTGTGCAAGTTGTTGAGTTATTCATAACTTTTTAATAGTTGGCCCTTGTTGTCAATAGCCCTCTGTTTTGATTATGAGAAGAAAACTAAAAACTTAAGGGATGTCATATGCTTGTCCATTAGGATCTAGGAATAGGGCATGGGGGAGGAATAATTACAAGGGAAATTACTTTGCTTACAACCTAAGCTCCAAATGGTTTTGAGAAAAGTCTATTTTGAAACTTGGAAGAGGGGCTTCTATTATGTTCCTGTGTTGCTTTCCAACTTCTTGCTCTTGGCAAATTATTGAATACTGTAGGTTGGGCAGATGGTTATGAGCAGCTTTAATTCACTTCAATTCATGACAACTTAACAAAAAGCGTGTTTCTCAAACTTGAAAAGTTTCTGCACAATTGTATCAAAATATATGGTTATGAAATATTTCTAGCCTTTTGCAATGGTTTGCCTAGGTATTACTTACAAGGGAGTTTTGGAACTCAAAAGCTGATGTTTTAGGAGTATCATATACTTACAGGGGTGTGAATAAAAATAATAAGGCACTTGAAGTAGAAGAAGATGCAATATACTACAGATTGGTTTTGCTGAAAATATTGGATAGTTCTTATATGACCTTTCCTCTGAAAATGTTGTTTGATAGGACCTTTAGATTAGAACATTAGTTGACACATGGATGAATGCATTAGTGTCAATCCTGCAACC
Source organism: Dioscorea zingiberensis (assembly GCA_026586065.1). Taxonomy (NCBI): domain Eukaryota; kingdom Viridiplantae; phylum Streptophyta; class Magnoliopsida; order Dioscoreales; family Dioscoreaceae; genus Dioscorea; species Dioscorea zingiberensis. The sequence goes on along the minus strand of CM048824.1, from coordinate 47,376,820 downwards.
ATAATAGGGGCAATTGATGTTCTTTCTGTTAAGAGGGTAAGCCAATATGGATAAACTATGCCTCAATTGGGCATCAATTAATACTATTCATACCAGACTGGATGTAATTTTCATAAATCAATTAGGTGTCCATGCAATCAGTTACCCCAGTACAAATGAATTTTGGCTTAGTTAGCCCAATTGGGTTGTCTACAGCACAACCAAATAATCATGAACTTATTTAATTAATTGTTAATTACTTTGATTAACTTGAGCATATTTTCTGATTTCATGATTTAATTAGAATTAAATGTTCGAGCATCACACAAAATGTCAAAGATGACTTGTGTGTATTTTCAGATTTCATGATTTAGTTAGAGTTGAATGTTAGCGATATTCTTATCCAAGCATCACACAAAAATGTCAAATGACTTGCATGTGTTTTCTGATTTCATGATTTAATTAGTGGTAGATTTTGGTGATCCTTCATCTGAGCATCACTCAAAATGCCAAAATAATGAATTAATTATATGCCACTTTTCTTATTCACTCATCTTATTTTCATTTGCAGTTTACATTGCTCTAGTTTTCCGTAATCTTTTCATTTTAGATTTTTGAATTTTAAATTCGTTTGTGATTCCTTATACATTTTCAAATTGCAAGGATACCACAAAATTCTTTCATATAAATATTAGATTCATCATGTTAAAGGGGGATTTTTTTAAATCATAGTTTTGTAATGATTTTGTGTCTACTTGTCAGGTGCCAATTCCGCCCGGTCAGGTTTACGCCATTAATGATTCCTTATCAGCCGAGGGAGCTGCAGATGACTATGAGACCTGTTTAAAACATTTGGTTAACACCGGGGTTCTGAAATTATCAACCACTACCGGGTTTCCAAAATTCGATCTCATGTTATTAGGAATGGGCCCAGATGGTCATATAGCTTCTCTTTTCCCTGGCCACCCTCTGCTTAATGAGAAACAGCGGTGGGTTACACACATTACCAACTCTCCCAAGCCACCACCTGAGAGAATCACCTTCACATTTCCTGTGATCAATGCATCTGCTAATATTGCCCTTGTAGTTACTGGAGCTGGTAAAGCTGGTGTGGTGCAGAAAGCACTAGGATCCGATAACAACTCATCTGATTTGCTGCCTGTTGAGATGGTTTCACTTGACGAAGGAGAGTTTACTTGGTTTACTGATAAGGATGCTGCTTCAAAGTTGCCTAATGCAAGCCTGTGACTACTAGCTTATGGATAGGTTATATATCTCAATGTACTACTACTGCGGGAATTTTGGCTGCTGTGTGAGTGCCTTCCTTTGCTTCACCGTGATTGCTGTTTAACAAATAATGCTGTATCTCCTGTGACACAATTATCCATGGTTCTAGCTTATAAGTTTATGATCGAAAGTCATGGAGATGTGCATTTCCCAGCTTTCTGAACATATGAAGCCATGGAACTGTGCGGTTTCCAGCTTATGAAGTTTATGCTGCATCTCTGTGTTTTTCTCAACACTGTAAAGTGTGTTCTGAACAAAGTATTGTGCTAAGGAGACAATGGTTTTTGCCTACACTTTTATGATTGTCACAATATGTTAACTTTCTTTTTTGTTCTTTTTGTATACTCCGATGAAGTCTAATTATGTGATGTTTGTAAATTCAAATGGTAAGAACTAAGATAGTGTTTAGTTGACTGTATGGGGAGTTACATCCAGGGATAGGTAATTCCTCACATAGTATTTTTTATTTTATATGTTTGATTTACACTTTTGGGCGTGGATGTGTAACTTCACATACAAAACTGGAGTAAACAACAAAAATGACTGTATGGGGAGTTACATCGACATCTTACCCATTCCCTCTTATATATATATTAAATTAAAATATCCTAATTTTAAATAGTGTTTAATTAATCTAAATATTTTAAATTTAAATACAATATTTATATCAATTTATTTATTTTAAAAGATATACATATACATATAATTATATATATATATATATATATAAAATTAAAATATCCTAATTTTGAGTAGTGTTAAATTAATCTAAATATTTAAATTTAAATACAATATTTACATCAATATATTTATTTTAAAAAATTTAAAATTATCTATTCATTAGTTTTGTTTTAAAAATATTTAAATAATTTTAATCTTTCAAAAAGGGGTAACTATATCCCCCATCCAATTATATCCATCACTTTTTTAAACAAATAACCAAACACACAATTGTAACTCTTCATCCTGTAATTCTCCATTCGTGTATGAAGAGTTACAAACAACCAAATGCTACAGTGAAATTTTACATTCAGAGCTTTGAAAATAGGAAATCAGTTTTGCTTTGTTTTCATAGTCTATTTAAAAAGAAATTCTGTCACAAAGTATGCATGTCTTAAATTTTCTAACTTGATAATAAACCTTATCTGCAATTCCAACAGATAAGGTTTATGCCATTAATGACTCCTTGTGACATGAAGGAAGGATCTGTAGATGACTATGAAGCAAGTATGTTTGAAACATTTGGTCAGCTCTGGAATATGTCTTTAATATTTGATCTCATGCTATTTGGAATGGGTCCAGATGGTCACATAACTTCTCTTTCCCCTGGCCACTCTTCACTCAGTGAGGAACACTGGGTGACCTTCATTTAGGACTCCCCCAAATCACCACATGAGAGAATCACCTTTATATTTCCGGTGATCAATGTGTCTGCTAAACATAGGTCTTCATACATGATCTAGCTACCTATTCGTCTAGCTTTTGTCGCTTGCATATCTACACATGAATTATCTTCTCTTGAGATTTGGTTGATCTCCCAATCTTTAATGTTCTTTAACATGTCTTGACGTACTCTTGTTGTCTCTCTTGTCCTCCAATTGTGGTCATTCTTTCTTTTTTTGCAATAGTCTTGGTATGTATTGATTATCGTATAGATTTAGGCTTCAGAACATCCCATCTGGATCATCCTTGTTAATCCCTCTTTTTAACTTGAAATTAGCACATTGGAGAAAGAAAAATCTATCCATGGCAAGTAGACTCACTCTTGTTAACTCTACCATTATGTCAATGCCTATATATGGACTTAATACTTATGCCATTTATGATACAATCTTGGAAAAAATCTCTAAACTTGTGAGGAAGTTCATATGGGGCAGTGATAGCAACAATGGTGGTATCCATCTCATTGGTTGGAACACTATTTCTCAACCAAGAGCTAAGGGACGTCTGGGGGTGAAAGACCTAAAAAGAATGAAAGATGCACTCCTAGCCAAACACACACCAGATCTAATCAATATAGAGAATAAGAATTGGATTAAGTTGATGGTGTTCAAATATGGAGAGATAGACCCTTGGAATCCCAAGAAAATCACCAAGGCATCACAAATTTTTAGAACACTGCAAAAAAAAAAACATAGTCAAATGAGGAAGCACTTAGATTCAAATCAAATACTTGCTACTAACTCTATACTTATGGATATATGGCTTTTGATACCTTTCTACAATATAAACCAACTTTTTTGAACATGGATTTTGAACTAACTCACCTACAAGTCCTCAATTTGACTTGTGAGCGTAATTGGGATGAGGAGCTGCTGAAGGACTTGTTCCCTTCCTCTGTGGCACAATTGATATGCAATAGTAACATCAATTGGGAAATGGAGGAAAGGGAATGGTTCTGGAAAAATCATAAAGGTGGGAGATCTCTCACAGCCTCTATGACTGACACATGGAGTGGTTGGAGGACCCTTTGGAAGCTAGAAGTAGCTCCAAGGGTGAAAATCTTATTGTGGAAATTCTTTCACAACATCCTACCAACCAAACACATGTTGTATAACAGAAATGTAGGGCCAAATGACCCTTGCCCAATATGTTCAATTGAAAAGGAAGACTGCTGTCACTTGTTCCAAAAATGAAGATGGGCAAGGATTACTTGGGAGGAAGTCAAGAAAAATGGCTTCCTAGGTAACTGGAACACATCTACTAACAATATCCAAGTGGGGAAGTGGATGGCAAATGGCCTACTTGGGAACCATCAGCTAACTAAACTTGAAATTTCTATATTAGCAAATGTACTTTGGTAGGTTTGGAAATCAAGATGCAATAAAATTTTCAAAAGAAAGCAAAGCACATCTCAGATGGTGGCCATGAAGGGGATCTTCGCAGCTAAAGAATACCTACAGAGAAACCTCCCAATTGAGGAGGTCAGCAGACTGAGACAGAGGAGATGGAGTCAACAACAACATGCTTCATGGTTAAACCAGGTAATTAGTGAAGCAGGATTAGGCTATATTATAATGACTAATAGAGGTCAAGCCAGAATGCAACGGGAAGCCACAATGGCGGCAAAGATGCTCAAGTTTTGATGGTGAATCAAGGCTATCGAGGAAAGGAATTTGTAGATGTTGGATCGAGATGGGCAAAGAAACATATTACAATCCATACAGATAACATTGGATTAGTAAGGATGTTGCATCAAGGGAAAGAGGATACATCCTGGAGCACCAGGGAAACTACTATACTGTAGAAGACTTTTGGAAAAGCTCCAAAATTGGGAGATCACACACTTTCCAAGAGAGGACAACAAAGCAGTGGATCGATTAGCAAAGATGGGTAGAACTACTAGAAGAAGATGGAAATTTGAAGACATCAAGGAGATGCCTGTGAGGATTCAAAACCTAGTTTTGGAATTGAAGGATATGTTAACATGTTAGCTCTTTGAGCTCTTTCTGTAACAAAAAAACATCATAGTTACAAGTCCCTGAAAGGCAAAATTTACCTTTATTAGTAATTATAATGTAACCTGTTGACGTCAAAACCGGTTCTCCCTCGGGATTAAGCCTAGCTTTTCTATAACCGGTTAAATTTATTTGAATTGGGATTGTGACAACCATCGGGGAAGACGACCGCAACTTGCACTGTAACATAAAACAATGAGCATGGGGTGACCTCATCACCCGAGGGTACTCCGACGACCAAGTTAGCGGGTGTGGCATTCGGAAAAGGATAGTATATCAAAATTGGTTCCCTCAGGAGTGGTGTACCTTATTCTCTCATCACCCCCCCCCCCCCTTTATCCTTATTTTCCCAATAATCACCGGATCCTTGATCCTTTGATCCACGCCTTGCCATTCTGCCCCAATCCTCGCCACGATCTGCCTCCTGTTATTGACTCAGCCGGTTGTCTTACCTTATCGGGACTGGTGACTTGGGATCAGAGTCGCCTGGATGTGTGCCCTGGATTCGTCCACATGTACACCTGGATTGAGGCCACGTGTCTGTCTAGATTACGCCCCATTACCAGTCTCGCTTCAAGTATGCTTGCGCCTGAGTTCGAGTGGTAGACGAGTGATTCTCGGATACCGGTCGGCCCGAAGAAATAAGCATATGGGATGGACGAATGAGTCGTGGCCTCTGTTTATTCAGAGGAGTTGAGTATTGAGATAGCTGAATGGTCGAGCGGGTAGTAAATCGGGGAAGTGTTCTGAGGGTGGGCGCTTGCATTGGTAACAGGATTCTTGTAGCCTATGCTAGGCGGGGCTTTCAGGTCGGAGCATGTAGCAACTGTGCATGGGGGATTCTAGGTGACCCAGATGTATTGTTGGTGACGGCCATGGGTCGATAATGCCTGTGTTGGATCAGTCACCGACTGGCTGTTTGTAGCATGAGTTAGATCGGCGCGATGTGAGATTTGGTTTTGGTCGATCGTATGGGTCTTCTACAGAGTCTCTAAGTTTTCGACGGACTTTGAGAAGGATGTCCCAAAGGTTGGTATCGGGTTGAAGCTCTCCTGAGTTAGGGTTATATACGCTGGGCCCATGGCTGGTGTGGTTTGATCCTCGGCCGTGGGTGAAAGTCTGGGGCTCAACGTGGGTCCTCTAGGGGTAAGGGCACCAATTTTTCCTCCAAATTGTTGATTGTTGAGGAGGCAAGTCATAAAATATCATGGGAAACACCTAAGGCTTTGATATTAAGGCCCCATTGAAGTCATCCTTATTGGTGGTCACTGAACTGCCGGACTGTTTCTATAAGCAAGGGGTGGTGGGGCCAATACCATTACATCTTTAAGATACAGAGGGTTCAGTCTAGATGGCTTCACCTCGTCACCCCTCCTTCTTCAAGGTGTTCTTCACCGGGAACTTTACTCATCGCCTAAGGGTCCTCCCTCTCCCGCGTTCCAGAGGCATGTGGAGCAAGTGGTGGTTAAGATAGTGACATTGGAGGGTCCGAGTGGATGCGCGTGGAGTGTAACGCTGGTCCAGGATGAAGCCCTCGGGGAATTAATGTGCTTTGAGCGGGGGTGGACAGAGTTCCTCGTAGATCATCATGAGGAGATAGGGGATTTCTTTGTGATCACGTACATATACTAAGGGTGTGAACTTCAAGGTAGTGATCTTCGATTAGAGTGCTTGTCCGAAAGAGTCAACTTAATCCGCTCGATTGCGTCATAGGGCGGAGGTCCTTAATGACAGAGAGGATGGAGGAGAAGTGTGGTCGAGCAATCCCTCCGAGTCGTTAGACAGCGTGTGACCCATCAATAAAGACTTCCAACTAGGCTAGTCGTGCGGTTGTGGTTGTTGTACTTCTTTTTTCTTGTACCCGGCGTCATGTAACCCCTTTGTTGTTTGTTGTTCGTTGAACATGATCCCTTAACCAATGTTATGTAACCACTTTGTTGTTTATTGAGCATAATTCCATAGTGTCCGTTTTCCATACGTATACTTTTTCTTGATTCTGGTTGCTTGGATGACTATCTCTTCTCGGTTTGGGGTTTGTGGTCGATCCTTATCAACGGGTGCCAAGACCGCGACTCCTTCTTTATCTGTTGGGTTGTAGTGCAATCGGGCCGGGTTAGGGGTCATTTGTTGAGTGCGCAACAGTTGGGGGCGACTGGTTGGGTTTTTGCACATGAGACCCACGTGACATCATAAGCGGGCATTTAATGTAGGATGCCTTTCATCTTCCCTTTCACTTCTTTCAAGGTACGGTGCCCAGTGAGACACGCCGTGAGACGGCTAGTTCCATGATGGGTGGTTTGCCTAGTCTATGTGTCGTGCATTCACTAGAGCCGCTTCGTTGGGTGATTCGCTCTATTGAGGTGATCTGACAGTTGAACGAACCGTCTTTGTCGATTCAAATAGAGGATTTCGTAATACTTTGTCTTCTTGCTTCATTTTTTTGGTGTTTTTTTGCCATTGGATTCACATTGCAGAACAGTGCTCTCTTCAACCTTTGCTTCAGTTTTCTGTGAGACCCCTCATTTCTTAAGGTAATGGTTATTCCTTCCGTCTCTAGGGCCTCGTCTTCATCCTCATCAGGCTTACTCCCTCTGGTTGAGTCAAAGAAGTGTCTCCTGCTTTCGCGGTTGAGCGAGAAAGGGTCCGTGACTTTTTTAGTGTCTTGGACGAAGATGATATCAAAGACATGATTACCGCCTACCACGTTTCTGACCCTCCCTTTAGATGTAGGGTTCCCTCGCCAAAAGATCCGGCCTGTAGACCTAGAGTTAGCAAGATTTCTCTTTATCAAGATGCCTTTGTAGCTAGCCTTAGGTTGCCCTTCACCTTGATCTTCTGTGAGATTTTTGATCATTATGAGTTGTGCCCCTCCCAACTTGCTTTGAACTCATGGCGGTTTCCCTATGGGTTTGAATTAGTTTTAAACCATTTTGGTGTCCGACCGTCACTCTGTTGGTTTTGTCACCATTTAGTTTAAACAACCAGTCTGGGACCGATTGGTATTTCGTCAAGACACACAAATCTTGGTAATTCCTTGGTCTGGTCCCTTCTAATGTCAAGAACTGGAAGAAGAAGTTCTTCTCCAGATTCACGCCGCGAACTTCGTATAGGAGTGTCCCCAGAACAACCGAGGTTTTGCAAGGGGAGAAAGATAGCCACCGTGAACCTCTAACCTTTGTGGAAGAGAAACAAGTCAAAGCCTTCCTCGAGCCTTGGAGCGTAAAAATAGTTGAGATTGATCGCTCACGGGAGCCTTGGAGCAGAATATAGTTGAGATTGATCAGCTCAAAGGAAGAGTTTCTGAACTTGAAGCCGAGTTTGATCTCCAAGAGAAGGAGAAAGATGAAGCAGCTGTAACGCCCCGACCCGGATCCCGGGGCCTCGGGCACGTCAACAGACCGACCGTACCCAAGTGGAGACGGGTCCCACTCGAGTACAAGGCCTAAATGATAAAGAACAGATAACATTTTTCCATTAATAACAAGAGTTACACAGCGGAAAATTGAAATTTAAAAAAAAAATACACTATGGGCCCTACAAGGGTCCTAAAATAAAATACAAGGTCTCTTCCTCTAAAAGGTTTGTGATCCTCGAACCTCAACGCGCAGCTCCTGAGCCGGTAGATACTATTCCCTTAATCCTGAAAAAGGAAATCAAGAAGAATGAGCTTTCGAAAGGAAAGCTCAGTAAGTTCCCCGCAGGGATCTCAACAAAGCTGGTCAATATAATCAATAAATATAAGAACAAGCAACCGGGACTACGCCCGCACAATCAAAAACCTAGGAGTCTATCAGAAATATTCAAAACAAGAACTCCTAGCCAAACACTGGCCCTCGGGCCCGAAATGGAATTTCAAGAATAGATTCGATGACACCAAAGCTTTTCCGTCAGCCCCCAGCCTCCGCTGGAAATCAACTCTCTTTTCATACCTCGGTAGCGCCACCTCTCTCTTACGTGTTAACACGGTCAGTGTATCGTCCCACTGACAGGTTGGACCGCCAGAGTATCCTCCCCCTGGCATGGAACCATCAGAGACGCCTGTGAGTGTCCTCGGCCCCCAACGCTTCCACTCACTCACTGAGCTTCGGCTCCATCAACCGAAAATGAACCCGGCGGAAAGCGGGCTCACTGGCCAAAGACACGAGACCATGTATCCACGATCAAGTGTTGGCCCACTGCGAGCGTGTCCAACGAGCATACAAGCAATAAAAATACTCTACTCTAGCTCTCAACCATGCACGTACAAAAGGAGGAACACAAGCAAATATAGGTACATGCATGCATCCAAAAAACAGAAATTCAATAGCACATGCTAAAAGAAATAGCATCAACAAACACAAAGAAAACCCAAAGATGGGCGGGAATCGAGGCGAAGGTAACTTACTTCAATTCGCAATCCAACTGAACGCTCTGAAACTATCCCGTCGAAGTGCCGCGCTCCTCGACAATATCTGTCAGCCACGAGTCCCATCTCAATACTCGTACAAGTGCTCGAAACAATATTTTCCATATTATACACACTATTAAATAGACCTGGCCCATAATCTCTAGTCAAACCCTTGACTCATCACAAATACCCATTTAAATAGATAATCCAAAACTTTCACAAATTGGCCCAAAGGCCCAGCAAACTACCCCAAACTATATTTATAAACCAAATGAATTTCATAATCACCTGACAACTATTCATGCTATAGTGACTTCATAAATAGTAAAACACCTCGAAACACTATTACTCTTTCTTTCTTTCCAGATCTATATATACAACCATTACCGAAACCTCAAGCTCCAACGTAATTAAAGATCTCAACTTACTTTATCATCCCACCTACTTAACCATGATCCACTGAATTTAAAGCACATGAAATCATACCAAGACACCTTAATATCTCTGATAAACCATTCACATACATAGCTCTCAGATATCAACATTCCAGAACAATCAAAGCTAGCAAAAGAATATAATTCAGAGCCTCCATTCAATCACCAGTCAATAATAAAAGATTAGAAGCCCTTCTAATCCACACATACACAACTTCATATTCCTGTTAATACTCAGAACTGAACCCATTAAGGCCTCTATTACTCATTGAAATTCTCCACAGATGCATACCAAAACCCAAGTACTAGAATTAAAGATCAACATTAGTCCAAACACATCAAGTCTCCAAGTCCTCAAAGAAAATATTCAGCAACTAGAACCAAACCTTACAAAATACATATATCTAAGGCCATCAAAGAAATCACAGGGTTCACACTAACCCACATAAACACATGAAATAATAGAGTTCCAATCTCTCTAACCCAGCCCGTGAACCAGCTTCAATGGAACCTCCCATTAAATCCAAGGGAAACAAACACCACACACTTAGAGTCTCTAAAACCTCAAAAGAAACAGATTAAAAAAAAACTTCATCCTTAAGCTCTCCCTACAAGCATCTCAACATCACCATCTCATGACACTCAACATCAACCTCTCCCTGGAACCTATCAGAGATTATATTCTAACCTCATCACAGTCATCTCTATTCATACCATTATCTATGCATGCAAACAGATCGAAGAATCCAAGATGGGATCAGGGACTCACCAGATGAAAGCAACGATCCCAGAGATATGCCTCGCCAGTGTTGTCGCTCCGCCGCGGTGGTGCTGCCTCGTGGCCTGCTGACTTCATGAGGCTTCTCCGGTGACTGGCGGAGGTTGCTCCTTCTTCTCTTCTCTCATTGGAACGATGGCGGTCGTGGTTAGGGTTCCAAGGGATTGATGCTCTATTTATAGGCGCTCGTGGAGAGGATAAGCAACACGGTTCCGCGTCTGAGATAGGGTTTATCTTCACAGTTTAAACTTCTCCACAGCTAGCCGGTGCGAGATCGCGGAGGAGATAAGGTTGTAATCTCTATATATATAAAGATATGTATTTCTATCTTCTATATAAAATATCTCTTGCTGGAAATAAAATCTCTCTCTATGTATATATATAAAATGTCATAACCTTGGGTTTCTCTCTCTACATCTCTTATCTTTACCCTATATCTATTTACATATATTTAAAGATTTAAAAATAATTGTACACTGTGCATGTACGCTTTTCCATGCACTACTTCTTACCTTTTTCAAATTTATATATTTAACTATATATATATCCCATCATAATCTCTTTCTATATAAATAAACATTTATCCTTTAATACTATTATATATATATATATATAATGCTCATATTAATTAATTCTCCAATTTGCACCTAAGTCCTTCTTTTATAAAAATTTACATGCAAGTCCTTTATGACTCTAAGAAGCTCTAATTAAAGATTTAATAATTTTAATCCCTTATCTCTTTATATTTAAATTGGTATTACACCACCTTATCCTAATTTTTACCCATAATCAAATTAGTTTTAGATCCTTATCTATCAAACTCATACCCATGATTCAGATTAACTTTAATATATAGATTTATATATTAAATCTCTCTCTCTCTCTCTCTCTCTCTCTATATATATATATATATATATATACTTCTCTATGTCTTACCTATACCGGCCCGTTTGTCATGCATATATATGTATACTCACATCCTATATAATATATTTATCAAATCACTTCTTATCTTCAATATATACTACATAGTGCTCATGAAATTTACTTTTCATTAAATCAAATCTTTATATCTCTTAGAACCCAATAAATTCTAAACACCAAGAACTCCTTTCATTAACTATTAAAGAAATTAGAAATCGTTTATTGTCTTTTTAGTCTCCAATCTTGGCACTTTTACTTTCTTAGCCTAATAACTAGGAAATTTTATTTTCCTAAAATTTCCGGGTTTTACAGCAGCGACCAAGGATTCTAGGCGATCAGAGGAGATGTCCAAGCTTAGTGAGAAGGTTGATGGGTTAGAGAAAAGGTAGGGTTAAGAAATCTATAAGTTGTATCCTTAACCTGTGCAATGGTTCTGTCCCTTGTAAGTACTTGGGTTCATGGACCTCTCTTAATAGGCATCCTGTCCATCAGTTCAAATTCCTTTTGAAAATAGTAGATAAGAAGTTTATTAATGATATATTATATAATTAAATTTAAAATACATCATTGTATACATGAATATACATATTTTTTTTTTGAATTTTTTTAACAAATTTGAATCCAATTATTATCAAAATGGAAAGGTCTACACCCTCTAAATGTGGTGTAACTACATGTTAGAACAATGGGGGTTAGGATCGGATTGACATCTAAGCAAGTGGTTATGTTGTATGATCCTATCTCTTCATACCAATTCTTGTTAGCTATGACCTTGTCTAATTGAGCCTAAGACCTCACATTCCCTTCTGGTTGCTACACCAAATATAAGAGGAGCCTGAGAATTTGAGCAAAGTAAGATTATCATGAACTAGATAACAATTGAATAGTCTTGATTTCGTATTTTTGTTGTAGTTCTCTGAACCACATAGCCTCTCATCAGGTTGCTTGACAGCGTTGAAATCCCCTAGCAGAAGCCTGATAAATTAGAGAGGCTAACAAGTTCCACCCATGACATGAAGCTATTCCTCGTTAGTATAAGGTGTAAGGCATACTTGGATTTGGCGATAGGTGTGGCCTTCCCCAAGCTTTTCTTCCATAGCATTATGATTTCCTTAAATATCCTCAAGAGGGATTGCTGCCCACTCCCATCTACTACTAATATTTCTTACAGAAACCTCCAACACGGGAGTAGTTTGCTCTAGTTTCTACAAGATAGAGATAGATAAATCTAATGACCTAACAAGGCTAAAAATTCGACTTCCTATTTCGGCCTCTGCGATTCCTCTATGGTTCCAAGCTAGCTCTTTTATTATTGCGATGATAATTGTGGAGACTGATTAGCCTATGCCATTAGTCGACCTTTCTTTTGGGTACTACAGAGGCTCTCTTACTTCCATTTCTATCCCCTCATAGGCTTAGATCCTCTTCCAGTTCCATACCATCCCCTGGTCCAATGGCTCTTCAAAGTCAATCATCTCCTTCTCTTGCTCGGTTCTTGCCCTTAAACCTTGAGCACATTAATTAGTGACAGGATCCACAAAACATAGATGTGTGCTATTTTCATATGTCCCTAATTAGGAATTACAATCATTAAACTTAATGGGAATTGATGTTAAGTTGGGTGGTTGTTCTCCTTCGTAAAACGATGTCATTAGGTTAGGCTTATTGTTTAAGTCATCCTGGTCAAAGGTATCATCCACATGGCCACTTTGTCCCCTTTGTAGGCTGAGAGAGATCCAACTCAACGTGGCCTCACATACCTCTCACATGGCTTTCTTGAGCCATGTGGCCTATTAGTGGCTAGTGCATGCGACGATGGCATTCCTAAGGATGACACTCCTCAAGCCTCAAGCTTGCCTCCCACTCCCTCGTTCCCTTCAGCAAAGTATCCCTCATTAGGCACTGCGATAGAATGTTCAGATTGCATGTGAATCCCATGCTCTTTGCACATGATCATCGTCTTCCTCTGGTCATGACCAGAGTAGCGAGTTCCAATCGGTCGAGCTTGACTGTGGCCTTGTCTTCTTTGAACCACCATCCACGGTCCGAAACTATGCTCCTTTAATTCTTCGACAATCCCTGTTTTACCCCATTATGGCACTCTCTTTCCTAGGCTTACTGTATTTAGATAATATGTGCCAACTTCCTCAACAAAGATACCTTTTATTTTAGGGTTCACTTGTCTCAGTCCAGTTCCAACTGCATCTAGTCAACTCCCAGCTATCCCCAGTCCAAAGTTCTCCTTGGTGTGCCCCACTACGCCACACTTGGAGTAGAATCTTTCCAAACCTTATCCAAATTCCTCTGTTTAGAGTTAATTTTGTGAAATAGGACATATCAAGGGCAATTTATTGGAAAGTTCAAGTTTTGAAGCAATTTGGAGCAAATTCGAGAAAAATAAGGTTGAAATGAAGAACCAGATGGTTCCGTCTGGAACCAGGCAATCCCATCTGAACCATAGGACACCTCGAGCCTTACTTCTAAATCGCCAATGAACCTGACAGGTAACTAGGCAGTCGTCGACAGTCCCGTCTGGATCAAGGAAACCAACTTAAACTAACAGACGGACTCATTTGCTATCAGGCGGTCCCATCGATCTGGGCCTTGAGAATGACTTGTCTAAATTGCCAGTGAACCAGACAGGCGAGCAGACGATCGTCTAGGGTCCCCTCTGGCTCGGGCCTTAACTAGGTTAAGTCGACCTGATTAATCCCAAATGCCTTGGAAACTGTATTATGACCTCCTAAGCACGTTTAGGATTATAAGTACCGAGGCTTAGGGTTTTGAGAGCAGCTTCAATCTCATTTACCATCCTTAGAGGCTCTTATCACCCATATTCACCCATCCATCATCTAGGGCATACCAAAGGAGTGAAGAGTGTTGCTTGGCGGTGGAGCATCCGAGGGTATACACAAACGGTCCTTGGTAACAGTGGAGGAAACAACATATCACTATCCTATATTGTATTTTGCGTTTATCTTTGTATTTGATTTGTGTTCCCCTTTAATGGGGAACTAACTCTTTAGATACTTGGGTATGATGAACTCTTTGGTTGGATTTTAATGTATGACATTGTCTTCTACTTTGGTTAATTAATTGTTGTGGGCTGAGATCTATTGCGTGTTTTATGTGTTGAATGCTTACGTTGTGACAACCTGGGTATTCAATAGGGTTTATATGAGAAAGAAGCTAATGCATCGTTGTATTAGAACAACCTTAATAGAGAGTGTCATGAGCACATCGAGAAATCGGGTGTTTAGGTGAGCGACTCTTTATTATATATTGTTACTATGACTCTCCCAAGCCATAGATTCCCTAGAATTTAATGCAACGAATGTGTTAGACATTGATCGCCTCAAGAGAGGGATTCAATATATCTTAGGAATTTTTGGCCCAACCCCATATAATTGTCAATATAGAAGACTTTGTCGGTTTATCTTCTAGTAAGAACCCAAGAGGGATTCATTACCTGAGTATCTTTCCTTCTGATTGATTGCCCTACGATTCCATCACATCCTTCGTTAAACGTGATCTCATCTTTTCTTTAGGTTTAGACTTTAGGTTAGCTTAAAATCTTTCAAACTCTTGGATAGGCTAGATAGTAGGCGAGTAGTTAGTACTAGTATTTCTAGGTCTCTGAGGATTCGATACTCGACTTTTTAGTCCACTTTATTACTTGTCCGAACCGTACACTTGTGGTAGCATTGGCGACAATCACCAACGTAAGATGGAGCACCATCCCATAAACAGTCCAAGGTAAACTCTGCAAGGCCCATCCATAGCCTAGAGAGTATGCCCCTTGCTAGTTCTAAGGGAGTTGCCTTATCGAGTACCTTACCAAATAGTTCAAAATTGAAATTAGCTCAATAAGCTTTGTTCAAGCTTCACTCTATTCTAATCTAAAGAGCTTAGCATTATATGGATTAGTTTCAAATAGAAATTGAACTTAAGTTAGATTTTATGCACATAATTATAAAGTTTATATAAATAAATTACATATGCACTATGGAACAGGTTTGATTAGCCGGGTCTCTAATTAGGCTTGACTCGAAAATTAATTCGAGCTTAACTATTAACCTTGAACTTGGCCTGAATATATGGAATTTCAGGCTGATCTTTATATATATATATATATATATATATATATATATATATATATTAAACTTATTTGTATAAAAGTGACTAATTTTGGTTTACAATGAGTGATGTAATAAGGAAAATACATAGTCATCAAGCATTGGAAGGTGATGGTTATCTTCATAACTATACATGACACTAACCATGCGTGCAAGATTAAGGGATGCCCTCACAAGGGGTTGAGGGAAGGAAGTTTGAGTGAAGCTTTCTTTGTTGAGTGTTTCCCATGTTCTAGAGATCACCAACATCACATGATCATGAGCTTCTTTGACATTGCATTGTGGATGTTCTTTCATGTATAACTCCACGTATGACCCATCAAAACCATTTTGATTTTCATCCTGCAATCGATAAATAAAAACATTCAATTTTTTTGAAAATTTTGGTTAATTTATGTTTGGACAAAGAAGAAGAGAAAATGATCTATCTCTTGGACTAATCTCTCTTATTTCTTGGTTTAAAATATTTTAAAAGAATAAGTTAATTTTTTTTCATATACCTTGGCACTTCCTAAATCATCCCAAAGACGAAGAATAGTTCCGGTATGAGATATAAAACCTGGATCCTTCTCTATATGCTCGATATTATCCTTTGTTAGTCCATTACCCATAAGAAAGAACAAATGCACTATTACTATGAAAACTCCAGAGCTAATCACGGCATTCCTCATGTATTCATCCTTGTTTGGAACATGTCCTGATGCAAACCACTTTAACTCTTGAAGAAAAGCATTGCACAATTTCGCCCACTAAAAAAAGGAATAAAAATTATTGTTGACATATAATTAGTACCTACTTGGTATAAAGAATTGAATAAGACATAAATTAGAATAACCAATATGCGTACCGATTTGCTTAGCGTGTTGATTGGGTTCCACCCATATTCTTTGAGCGTTATATCAGCAATCTCATTGGTAATTTTATATAGTGCATTGTAACAATCCTTCATATAATTTGGAAGAACATTGGTGGCCGAAAGATCCCACCTACATAAATAAGCAAAAATGCCAAAAAAATTTAAAACATTTTATAATACAAATATTAGAAAAGTATATATAGCTTTTTAGAAGTTTTAATTTTTCTAAGGATATGTTTATTTACTTGTTGATGGCTTGAGTGAAGAGAATGAGTTCCTCTAGGGTTCCATGGACATCAAAGATATCATCTATGATGTAAATGAAGGCAATGGCTTTTGTCAGCTCAATTCTGCACATGGAGAGATGTGCATGAGGAACCACTGTTAATGGCCACAGGTACCACTTCAAAGGTTGGTCCCTCACAAAGCTCAAGTCATGTGCCAACCCTGTTTTCTTCCACCAACTACAATGAATAAAATTATTCAAAATATTAATTAGTTTCTAATTAACATTTCAAAAAATAAAATTAAAAAATATAACATTCAACAAGGAAAAATTTAAAAACTTTAAAAAAAAAGTTGGCTATCACACTCTAGCAAAATGAGAGGCTGGGGCTACAAAACAAGCTTGAAGTATGTCTATGTCAAGTAAAAAGTGACATGTCCACACATATATATATATATATATATATATATATATATATATATAGTTGAATTAACAATGTTTTTTTTTATAAATATTTTTAAGAAAAAAGAAAATGAAAATATACCAAGGAATTAAGTCTTTTTTATCGCAAAATCACTTTATCGCAAACTTTTATTATTATGACTACATATGAAAAGTTCATTTAAAACAAATTAATTAATTACCTTTGGACTTCTTTGAGCTCTCTTTGGTGCAAAAGTTGAACTCTATTGAACTCAGACTTGGCAAGTTCAAGCAACACATCTTGGCTCCCATTTTGGTGATCATCTTGGTAATGGTTGGCAATATACTGCCTTGCTTTATATCTTTGTATACTCATGTGATAAGGATGCTCCAATGTCTGCCTAACTTGCTTTGCATACTTACTGTCCAACCATTGGATAGAATCCCAAAGGTGTTTGCTTGAGAACTCCTTGGCTTTTCTTAGTATCTCTTCTCCATTGTTTAGATGTGAAGCTTCATATATGCTCAACAATCCCTTTATATCCTTGCTTAAAGATAGTTTAAATTCTCCACTCTTATTATCAATGAACTTGTTCAACATATCTAGTCAACATAAATATGAAAATTAAGTAGTAGTAGTAGTAGTAGAAGAAGAAGAAGAAGAAGAAGACTCACTTGGGGATACATCATAACCATGCTCTCTGAATAATCTGAAGAAAAGAGAGGACTGAAATAAATCAGTACCATCATGTTCATGATCTTGAATATATTTGTCATAAATGGATGATAGAGTTGATCCAATTTCCTCAATGAAGAGATGATCAATTCCCAATTGTTGGAGTTTGTCTATGATCACCATGGATTTAAGTGGACTGACTTCTTTGGAGATCAAGAACATGTCTCTCACTGTGGATATGTTCTTTGAATGTTTGATTTGTAACTCATGCTACACATAAAAAAAAAAAAAAAAAGAGTGAAGAATGATCAAGACATAATCCTAGTAATATATTTAACTTTTTTGTGAAATCTTTTCTGGACTACTTGTGTCAACCACTCAGAAGCAGTCATCATATCCACTTAATTCAATGCATGCATTTGAAGGTATGAATTAAGAAAGAGATCGTCTAAACATTAAACTTGCCTTGAAGGACTCTAGTGGTGCATCAATGGGGAGGAGATGGTGGCCATGAGAGGTGGTTAGCTCTTTGTAGCTGTATGAAGTGCATCTAATGGTGGTTGCCGGGATGATGCATGGGAGTTGATGATGAACCTTAAGAGGAGAGAATGAAGGGAGAAAACTCTTATTAGGCAATGCATTGGAGATGGAGAGGTTCTTATCCATTGTGATACAAGTAGAGAATAACAGTACATTGGTCATGAGGAATGGAGAGGAGGCTTGCAATACTTTTAATGGGTCCTTTGTAGCACTGTTGTGTCTTTTTTTTTAATTTTTTTTAATTTTTGTAAACTATTTCAGAGCAAAGTAGGCATTTTGTTGTCTGACAAAAAAACATGGAATAATTAAAAAATTAAAAATAAATAAATTTTAAAGGAAAACAATATTCCTCACTCTCACTTAAAACAAAAAGGGAAAGCAAGGAAAGTATCCCATGTTTTTCTTCCACAAGGTAATGTTAAAATCATCATTTTGTTTTTGAAAGTAGCCCAACAAGCGATCCCACGAGGGATTCAAAGAACGATGTACGCAGTGCACGCGGACTCAACATGTCGAGACCTCAATTCCGAGATCACTTTCGTCGACAACACAAAGGTAGTGGTGTATCGCTGCGCCAAGAAGGCCTTTGGCAAAATCACCAGCTTTTATATAATTGTTTTTATTTTTATATGAAGGAAGTATGCAAGCCCCCAAGCTCGATTGTTAAAAATAAATATAAAATTTACAATGAAAATAGTAAAAACACACACATAGATTTATGTGAAATCCCTAAAAAGGCAAAAAAAACCATGGCAAAGCAAAGAAAATCTCCTAAACAAAGTTGCAATAATATTATTGCAACTGAATAGACTAGGAGCTAGGATTCAAACCCCTAATTAGAATATGAGTCATTCTTAACTTTTTGATCAAATAGAAAAATATCTAGCGCTTGCATTTTTTCATGACATCCCATATTTTTCTTCAATTAGGTAATGTCAAAATCACCATTTTTTCACATAATATATAATTTCTCTTGTTTTTATATGACGAGGTATGTAACCCCTCCCAACAAATATCAAGAGCTTGCATTTGTCCATGTTTTTATTTTTATTTAAAAAGTAAAATAAGTTGCCCTCATTAATTCACTCAAATTAGATGGTGTATGTTTGGATGCTTGTAATTCACATTTCTTAGACAAAGAGAATGGAGATATAGAGGGATGAGAGAATACATGAGCATGTTTGGTTTGAGAAATATGGATGAAAGAAATGAAAGAACAAGTGCCATATCTACCAAAAATGGAGATGGATGGGACCCATTTGGTTCATCTCTTTTTTTTTTTTTTTTTTTTGAAACCAAGAGATAGGAGGGTGTCTCTAATCAAAATATATCTCTTGGTTTAGACTTTAGACATGAAACCAAGAGATAGGAGGGTGTCTCTAATCAAAATATATCTCTTGGTTTAGACTTTAGACATGAAACCAAGAGATAGGAGGGTGTCTCTAATCAAAGATATCTCGTGGTTTAGAAAATTATACCTTTTCAATTCATGACTTAAATTTTATAATCAAAATTGCATCGCAGATTTCCTCCTAATATTGTTGAACCTCTCGAGCAAGCAGTAAATTATGTCGGTGGTTTTATTTCAAACAATTTAACTCACAACATTGCTAGAGTCATGTCTCAACAAAGGTTGTTGTTGAAAGTATTTTACAAAATTCAAATGAAGGAACCATTGAATACCTTGCCTCTTATCACCTAATTTGATTAGAGATATTATACAAAATTCAAATGAAGGAACCAAAATGCGGAGATATTCAATGAAGGAACCATTGAATACCTTGCCTCTTACAAAAGTATTTTACAAAACAAGGTAATCATTCTTGTTGGGGAATTCAATACAAATTCACCCTCACGGAAATGCCAATCACACACAAATCCGGTGCTCTAACAACCTGTCACAATTATCTCCAAACACATGCAAAATAGGGCAAGATAAAAAGAACACTCACAAACCAAACATAAGAGATTTATGTGGAGTTTGACAAGGATGCCTCACTGTCTCCACGCGGTGGAATAGAAATCCACTAAAAAGGAGTAACTCCTACCTGGCTTGAGCAGCACCTCAAGCTCATCTCCAAGAAGATACCTCACACAAAGAGTATAACTACAAAAAGAGGACAATTACAATGACAAACTCACTCTTAGATTCCTAGAGCTTTCCAAGTCTCTCACAAATCTCCCTTCTTCAGTAGTAAAAGCCCTCTCAATGTTTCTCCTCAACAAGCCCTCTTCAAGTGTTTCTCAACTTGTCTAAAGAGAAAACTTGGCGCTGCGGCAGTGCCACCACCCGCCACGCTCCCACTATTTCTCTCTTTTATTGTATGTTCCATTTTCACTCTTTTCTATCTATGTAACAATTGAATAGACCAGTCCCTATTTATAGCCCATTAGAGATAACTTCTATTCTAATATGAATAAAAGTCGAACATCTATCTCTAACCAAAATACCTTGAGGTCCTGCTCTGCCGTAGGAGTTACTCCTTTTTTAGTGGATTTCCTGTTCCCCGCCCTGTGGAGACGTAGGCATCCTTGCCGAACTCCACGTAAATCTCTTGTGTTTGGTTTGTGAGTGTTCTCTTTATCGTGCCCTATTTTGCATGTGTTTGGAGATATTGGTGACAGGTTGTTAGAGAACCGGATTTGTGTGTGATTGGTACTTCATGTTGAAGGATGATTAAAAGTCATCTAATGTGGCATTAGTTTTACAGTTATTGTAATAGTTATTGTATGCAGTTATATGTTTCTTTGAAAACGCATGTCTTTATGAAAATGTATGCCTCTCTATGAAAAGTTATGCCTCTGTGAAAAGGCATGAAGATGTGTATTTAAAGACTGTTGTACAGAACAATTGATATAGCAATTCAATTAGCATTTTATCTTCCACTCTAACAAGTTCTATTACCATTCTCTTTTTTCTCCATTCTAATTCAACATATTGGTATCAGAGCCATCAGAGTGATATTTAGTCTTGTAAATCCACTTCAACCCAATTGTTTGCTTGCCTTCAGTAAGTCAGTGAGCTCCCATGTTCTATTTTTCTATATAGCAGAAATTTCTTCTAGCATTACTTTCTGCCATTCTTCCTTCTTAACAGCCTCTTCATATGAGTTAGGATCTAACACAGTGAGAGCAAAAGAACAAGTTTCATAAATTTCTCTCAAAGTTCTGACCTTTGTATGTGGTGTAATTTCATTTGGGGAGCTATTTGTGGAATGTGAAGAGGAACTCATGTCAGAAGAACTTGATGAAGAATCAAAATTAATTACTCCACTTGAACTTGATGAAGGTGGTATATCTTGTGTCATCTCCACTTTGGAATTATGCACTTGCAAAATCTCCTCGGATCACCTTCCCAACTCCAACATGCATCTTCATCAAATGTTACATTCCCCGCTAATCAACATCTTTCTCAACATTTTGGATTGTATAATTTATATGCTTTTGATTCTAAAAAAGGAACCAATAAAGATGCATTTCTCACGATTTCTCATCAAGCTTTTGTCTATCATGTGCATTTATAAGTGAATATGCTATGCACCCAAAGACTTTTTAGATGAGATCTTGAAGGTTTTATACCCACTGTGCTTCAAAGGGAGTTCGATTTTATGCAGACTCTTATTGGAGATAAATTCAATAAGTAAAGCTAGCATTTACTCTTGCTTGACCCAAAAATCATTGGGACTACTCTTTGCTTTTAACATACACCGAGCCATTTCTAAAACTAATCTGTTCTTCCTCTCCACTGCTCCATTACGCTTCGTCGAGTATAGGGAGCAAAGAAGTGCCTTTTTAATGCCATTATCATCACGTAAGTCCTTGAATTACGATGAGAGAAATTACCCCCTCTGAACGTAGAATCTTGATAAATCTTCCACATTGCTATTCTACAAGTGCTTTTGTATTTCCGAAACAAATGCTAAATACACGTGGATTTGAACTTGAGAAAAATATACCCAATTCATTAGGAGTATAGTCATATGTAAACAATAGGAAATATTGATTTCCACCAATGGTGAAGTTGTTTGCATAGGACCACAAACATCTCAGCATGTATAAGCTCCAAAGGATTTGAGGCTCTCCAAGATGCAACCCTCGTATGAAAAGATCTTCTACTTTGTTTTCCATACATGCAACCCTCACAGATTGGGAGTTGATCAATACTAGGTAGGCCCCGCACCATACTCTTTTTGATTAAGTAATTGTAAACCTTTTGTATGGAGATGTCCATACCTCAAATGCCAAAGTTGTGTGGTCTTACGCTTCTAAGAGAACCAAAACTCTAGATTATTCATATTAGAAACATCAAGAAGGAACATTAGATTTCTTTTGTCACATCTTCACCCTGAATACTTGTTGCCCAGAATTTAGTTCTTTAATAATACATTCATCATTTGAGAAGAAGTATAAAGCACGTCTCGTGGCAAAGGGATACACACAAGTTCAAGGTGTGGACTTTGAAGAATCTTTCTCACCTGTTGCAAGGATGGAGACAGTAATGGTGTTTCTTGCTCTGGCTTCACAAAACAAATGTCCAAATTTATCACTTAGATGTAAAGTCGGCATTTACGAATGGGGAGATACAAGAAGAAGTCTTTGTGGATTAGCCGTAAGGTTTCATTCTTTGAAGGCTGTGAATATAAGGTGTATAAATTGAAGAAAAGCCCTCTACGGTTTGAAACAGGCCCCAAGAGCCTGGTACAGCAGGATTGATCAATATTTTCAGCAACATGGGTACATTAGAAGTGAGAATGAACCAACATTATACAAGAAAAGCAAGGGAGATACATAAATAATTTTGATTTGTCTCTATGTGGATGACATAATTTTTATGGGCTCTTTACAGGCTTTGGTTGCTGAATTTAAAGCAGGAATGATGAACACTTTTGAAATGAGTGACTTGGGCTTATTAAATTACTTCCTCGGTTTTGAAGTCAAACAAGGGAAGGATGGTATCTTTGTTTCTCAGAAGAGGTTTGCGGAAGGGTCCTGCTGAAGTAGTTTAATATGCAGCGGTTGTAAGGCAGATCCACGGTCCAAATGAACATAAATGAAAAGATGCGGTTAAATGATGGCGGTGGAGAAGTGGATGCAAGGCTTTATAGAAGTCCATTGGAAAATTGAATTATCTTGTTCACACAAGGCCGTGATTTATCATTCTTTGTTGGCATGGTTTCTAGATTCATGAGTAAAACCAACTAAACATCACTTTAGTGTGGCAAAAGAATCTTGCGCTATATTGCAGGAACTCTTGATTATGGTCTTTGGTATGAAAATGTACCAAATTTTACTTTGGTTGGGTATTCTGACAGTGACTAGGCCGGCTCAATAGAGGATAGAAGGAGCACAACAGCGATGTCTTCCTTATGGGATCTGCAGCAATAACTTGGAGTTCAAAGAAGCAACAAGTGACGATACTTTATCAACAACCGGTTTGAATATATAGCGATTCGCCACAACTTGTCAAGGAATATGGCTTCAGAGATTATTATCAGACTTTGGTCAAGATCAAGCAGGTGCAACTCAAATTTATGTGACAATAAATAAGCAATCTCAATTGCAAGGAATCCCACCATGCATGGACGAACCAAACACATGGATATAAGGTATCATTTCATTCTAAATCTTATATCAAAAGGAAAGATAGCATTGAACCACTGTGGCACTGAAGATCAGTTGGCAAACACAAAATCTCTACCAGTTCAGAAACATATTCATTTCAGATCTTTACTTGGTGTTACTGACTTTCAATCAAGGGGGAGTGTTGAAGGATGATTAAAAGTCATATGATGTGGCATTAGTTTTACAGTTATTGTAATAGTTATTGTATGCAGTTATATGTCTCTTTGAAAAGGCATGTCTTTGTGAAAAGGTATGCCTCTCTATGAAAAGTTATGCCTCTATGAAAAGGCATGAAGATGTGTATTTAAAGACTGCTGTATAGAACAATTGATATAGCAATTCAATTAGCATTTTATCTTCCACTCTAACAAGTTCTATTACCATTCTCTTTTTTCTCCATTCATATTCAACACTTCCGTGAAGGTGAATTTGTATTGAATTCCCCAACAATTGCATTACCGGTTGAAGACATCCTTCAGGAACTCTGTCGAACACCTTGTGTGCAAAAATTATCCCAAGCTATAGAACATATATCTCTAAATAAATCATAATATGAATATGACTCATTATCCACTTTGGAGTCAAACATAATCCTGTGTTGACTTCCAACTAGTTTGAGATGGCTTTACCCAAGAGAGGCCATAACTTACAATTCTCATTCTCATTCCTTTGCTTTTCATTCTCATCTCCATTCCCCTCATCCAAATGCACCCTTAAAGGTTAGGGTGTGCCTTTGATAACCAAACAAACTATCATTTTCTATGGCTACTATTCACCAACCACTACTTGAAGAAATGCAAACTTAAATTTAAAAGAAATTAATATTTTAATGGTTTATTTGGACAGGCATGCAATCCATTGAAAATGAAGAAATCAAAAGAAGAAAAATCTATTTGGACTCCGTAAAGCTTTTGATTCATTCAACTTGCTGCGTTGTAAGAAATTGATCTATGAAAAATATACATTGAAAAAGCCATGAAATATGTTGCGGCTTCAATGTTCTATATAAGATATTGGCCATTTTCCACTTAGCATGTAGAATAAAGCAATACATGAATGAACCTTTGTCCTTTGAACATTGGAGCTACATAGAATATGGTTCTTTTCTTTTTTTTGAAGAAGTGGATAAACCACATTTCATTTAAATTAAGATAGTGATAATGATAAAGTTTACATGGTTGCCCTTGTTACAATACATGAAAAAACATAGGTGAAAAGATAATAACAAAAGGCCATCATCTCCCTCGAGGGCTACAGCGTGTCAACCTCCCCGCCTGTCATAGGTGCCTCGAACTCCGTAAACTGTAAGCTCCACTTTACTAGTGATATGGCCGGTTCAAGCTTCGCCTTCTTGGCTGGATTTGCTGCATCAAACCAGGATAATAGGAGGAAGTTAGTGTTGCGGATGATTTGAAGAGAAACGCGTTGTTTGTCTTGAAAACACCGACTATTCCGTTCTAGCCAGATGTTCCATATTATCGCCATGGTTGTTAACTCCCATCCCTGCTGTAGGGGCTTGCCCACTAGCCTTGAAAGGGAATTTGGACCCCATATGTCCAGAAAAGTGTTTGGGGTGGAGGGCAGGTGGTATAAGCCACGGAAGTGCTCCCAAATGCTTCTTGTAAATGGGCAGTTTACCAGGAGATGCGTTGTTGTTTCCATCTCATTTGCACACAAGAAACAATTTGTTTGGGTCCCAGGCCAATAGCGCTTATGTAGGTTTTGGAGTGTGAGAATACGGTCCTCCCTTGCCAACCACACAAAAAGTTTGATCTTTAGGGGGCAAGGGGACTTCCAGAAGCCTATCTTCAGGTCACTTCTCATACCGCCATCGATTCTGAATCTGTACATGGACCGCAATGTATAGGTAGATGAAGCCATTAGTCTCCATTCCTGCCGGTCATCCCCGGTTCCCTCCAGGTTCGTGAGATGATTTTTCAGGCAATCATAATCCGTCCCCTCCTCCTGTGACAAAGGCCCATGCTTAAGGAGTGGGAGCCCCCTAAGAGTGGCTTCCCTGGCTTCTTGGAGTGTGATGGAAATCTTCCAAATTTAGGGTTGCAGTGTCGGGAAGAGGTTCCAAGGTGTTTGCCCATGTATCCAATTATCATGCCACATGTTTATGGTGTCTCCTTTCCCTGAGAAAGCTGTGATGTTAAGCAGAGTAGGCGCTTTCTCCTTCCTGAGTCCCTTCCAAAAGTGTGAAGCATGTGCTGGTATCTTCTTGTGAGGGTTTATGAATGTTCTCTTGTCTCATGCTTTTATGAATATTGAGCAGAGTAGGTGCTTTCTCCTTCCCGAGTCCCTTCCAGAATATGGTTCTTTTCGTCTCATGCTTTGCCTGTTTATTTTCTAAAAATTTTCTCGTGACAAGTTCTCAATGAACCAAACTTCCATTTTCTAAAAGTCAACAGTGTCATCTTCATAAGAGAATCCATCACAATCTCATTTATATATATATATATATATATATATGAAGAATTGATAGTCACGAAATATTCTATTCAAAATGAAGAAAAAAAAATTGGTTGAGAATGAAACAAAAGAATTCATGTGGATATGAACCTCCATAAATCTCGGCAGTCGGCAATATAAATTAACCCACTAATTATCACCTCTCAACAAAGTATTTTACAAAATTCAAATTACAACCTAATTTGCATCCACATGTTTTAAGCACCCAATCACCTCTTCATCTGTTAACAAACTTCAAATGTTTCAACATACAAACTAACCCACTATCAATAATGAACTACCCTTAAGACTTAGATGACAACCTTTTTATCTGAATGAATATGGTCTTTGCTACAACAACCTACAAAATCAACAACTTATAGATCCATTTGTTGTTTGTTCCATTGATAGAAAAATCAAAATTATTGATTGACTCTCATGCTTCCAAGCTTCGAGGTGACTTTGAGCTTTGAAGACATCGAGATCTAGTCTAGTGACTCCCCCCCTCCCCACTTCCAATAAAAGGTGGGGGATCAAGGCTCCCAGGGAACCTGTGCCACTATCGCCCTCTTGAACCAATGAGAAGCAGATTAACTTAAATATGGTCTCAGAGCTAGTTGAATATCTTGCCTCATCTCTACAGAAGCAAAAGAAAAGAGACCCAGTCGGCGGTAAAGCAGGGTGAAGAACTTGAGCGAATGTCGTCCAAGGCAAGAGGAAGAACTTTCCATCGGAGACGATCCCGGCCTAATCTATGCCCAGTCCTGGAGCATTTGAAGGCTTCCGTCGAGGACTCTACCACGTTGGAGGATGACATAGTCGCCAAAGCCCGGGAGTCCATGAGATATTGTCTCTACAGTACGGTTCTCATAACCCCCCCTTCCTCTAAACATAGCAAGAGAGAACATCGCTCAGCTGCAGGATAGCCTGTGCGAGTATTCTATTCTAGACATGCCCAATGGGTTTTGATGCACTCACAGGGTGCGCGACAACTCACCCGCAAGTGTACAGGGTCGATCAAGTAGTAAAGTATCCAAGGTAGGGTTATCGAATCCACAGGGCCTGGAATACTAGTACTAACTATCTTGTCATCTAGTCTGAGTTATCAGAAAAAGTTAGGATTGGTTGATTGGTTGTCCTAAAAAGAACTAATTCAAACAATTGGTGAGTTTGTAAACAATCTGAGAAGAACGTAGGACTTCGGATCTCAATCCCCCTAGGAATCCTTTGTTAACAACTGAATTCTAATTATTAGATGACCATTGAATTATTCTTGGATAGTTCGACAATTACGCCATCTAGATGCTACATTTGATCTCTCGGTATGCGAATCGAACTCATTATCTATGCCTAGTTAATTATGTTCTAACTCAGAGATATGGATATTATGCATAAAAGAGGCATGCATCAAAACCCTAATTGCACACACTTGGCCTGCTAATAATCTAACTAGGTAATTTGATCATGGCTCATGCAAAGTGTAATCACATAAATCAAGCATAGACTCACAATAATCATCAATAAGAAAAACTTATAATTAAATAATTCAATTAACAAAGTATTTCTAGGGTCATGTGCCTGAGGCACCATTGAGGGGTTTAGCCTCTCATGCTAATGTAAACATCCACATAAGTATTGGGAGAAGACATAATTAAAATTATATAAACTCCCTTACTCAGGATCTTCTCCGCCACCAATCTCCTCCGAAACCCTAGCCGTCGCTCGAAATACTCGCCGAAGACTACTCTCCAAAAGTCCCTCAATTCTACACCCTCGGCGGGTTTATATAGGCTTTAAATCTTATTTGGCATGGGCGTGCACATCTCACGCATGTCTGTGCCAACTCCCGCGGCTTACAATCGACGTGTTCTCGAATTCTGATTGCACACGCTCATGTGCGGCCGTGCCGAATTGAATAGAGGTCGTGCACCTCTCCACATTACGCACGTTCATGGGCACGGCCGTGCCAAATTGTATAGAGGCCGTGCTCATCTCTGTAATGGTCTTTTATTCCTTGTTTCGCCTCGATTTGTCTCTATTCTCACTCCTTTTGTTCCGGGTACCCATTTTACTTGCTCATTCACTCCTTTTATTGCTCATTGTTTGTCCTACGGTTCCATCACATCCTTCGTTAAACTTGATCTTATCTTTTCTTTAGGTTTAGACTTTAGGTTAGCTTAAAATCTTTCAAACTCTTGGATAGGCTAGATAGTAGGCGAGTAGTTAGTACTAGTATTTCTAGGTCTCTGAGGATTCGATACTTGACTTTTTAGTCCACTTTATTACTTGTCTGACCTGTACACTTGTGGTAGCATTGGCGACAATCACCAACGTATGAGATGGAGCACTATCCCATTAGCAGTCCAACGTAAACTCTCCAAGGCCCATCCATAGCCTGGAGAGTATGTCCCTTGCTAGTTCTAAGGGAGTTGCCTTATCGAGTACCTTACCAAATAGTTCAAAATTGAAATTAGCTCAATAAGCTTTGTTCAAGCTTCACTCTATTCTAATCTAAAGAGCTTAGCAGGATATGGATTAGTTTCAAATAGAAATTGAGCTTAAGTTAGAAACTTATTAAACCCAAAACTCATTTTATAATTTGAACAACATGTGTTTTTATGCACATAATTATAAAGTTTATATAAATAAATTACATATGCACTATAGAGCAGGTTTGATTAGCCGGGTCTCTAATTAGGCTTGACTCGAAAAATTAATTCGAGCTTAACTATTAACCTTGAACTTGGCCTGAATATATGGAATTTCAGGCTGATCTTATATATATATTAAACTTATTTGTATAAAAGTGACTAATTTTGGTTTACAATGAGTGATGTAATAAGGAAAAATACATAGTCATCAAGCATTGGAAGGTGATGGTCATATTCCTACCTATACATGACACTAACCATGCGTGCAAGATTAACGGATGCCCTCACAAGGGGTTGAGGGAAGGAAGTTTGAGTGAAGCTTTCTTTGTTGAGTGTTTCCCATGTTCTAGAGATCATCAACATCACATGATCATGAGCTTGTTTGGCATTGCATTGTGGATGTTCTTTCATGTATAACTCCACGTACGACCCATCAAAACCATTTTGATTTTCATCCTGCAATCGATAAATAAAAACATTCAATTTCTTCAAAATTTTGGTTAATTTATGTTTGGATAGAGAAGAAGAGAAAATGATAGATCTCTTGCTCTAATCTCTCTTATTTCTTGGTTTAAAATATTTTAAAAGAATAAGTAAACTTTTTTTTTTTTGTATACCTTGGCACTTCCTAAATCATCCCAAAGACGAAGAATAGTTCCGGTATGAGTTATAAAACCTGGATCCTTCTCTATATGCTCGACATTCTCCTTTGTTAATCCATTACCCATGAGGAAGAACAAATGCACTATTACAATGAAAACTCCAGAGCTAATCAAGGCATTTCTCAAGTATTCATCCTTGTTTGGAACTTGTCCTGATGCAAACCACTTTACCTCTTGAAGAAAAGCATTGCACAATTTCGCCCACTAAATAAAAAGGAATAGAAATTATTGTCGATATATAATTAGTACTTACTTGGTATAAAGAATTGAATAAGACATAAATTAGAATAACCAATATTAGCTTTTGATTTACTTAGGGTGTTGATTGGGTTCCACCCGTATTCTTTGAGCGTTATATCGCTAATCTCATTGGTAATTTTATATAATGTATTGTAACAATCCTTCATATAATTTGGAAGAACATTGGTGGCTGAAAGATCCCACCTACATAAATAAACAAAAATGCCAAACAATGTTAAAACATTTTATAATACAAATATTAGTAAAGAATATATTGCTTTTTAAAAGTTTAAATTTTTCTAAGGATATGTTTAGTTACTTGTTGATGGCTTGAGTGAAGAGAATGAGTTCCTCTAGGGTTCCATGGACATCAAAGATATCATCTATGATGTAAATGAAGGCAATAGCTTTTGTGAGCTCAATTCTACACATGGAGAGATGTGGATGAGGAACCACTGTTAATGGCCATAGGTACCACTTGACAGGTTGGTCCCTCACAAAGCTCAAGTCTTGTGCCAACCTTGTGTTCTTCCACCAACTACCATGAAAAATATTATTAAAAAAAATTAATTAGTTGCTAATAAAAATATAAAAAAAATAAAATTTAAAAATTTAAAATTCAACAAGGTAACCAAAAAAAAAAGTTGGCTATCACACCCTCTCAAAATGAGGTCATGGCTTCAAAACAAGCTTGAAGTATGTCGTTGGCAAGTAAAATGGTGACATGCCCACATATATATAATTCAACATATGAAAGTTTTATACTATGTTGTTGAATTAACAATGGTATGAACTTTTTTTTTAAGAAAAAAAGAAAATGAAAATAGACTAAGGAAGTCTTTTTATGGCAAATTCACTTTGTTGCATGTAATTATAAGAAAAATGAAAATAAAAAAAACTTTTATTATTATGACTACATATGAAAAGTTCATGTAAAACAAATTAATTAATTAATTACCTTAAGACTTCTTTGAGCTCTCTTTGGTGTAAAAGTTGAACACTATTGAACTCAGACTTGGCAAGTTCAAGCAACACATCTTGGCACACATTTTGGTGATCATCTTGGTAATGGTTGGCAATATACTGTCTTGCTTTATATCTTTGTATACTCATGTGATAAGGATGATCCAATGTCTGCCTAACTTGCTTTGCATACTTAGTTTCCAACCATTGGATAGAATCCCAAAGGTGTTTGCTTGAGAACTCCTTGGCTTTTCTTAGCATCTCTTCTCCATTGTTTAGATGTGAAGCTTCATATAAGCTCAACAATCCCTTTATATCCTTGCTTGAGGATAGTTTAAATTCTCCACTCTTATTATCAATGAACTTGTTCAACATATCTAGTCAACATAAATATGAAAATTAAGTAGTAGTAGTAGTAGTAGTAGTAGTAGTAGTAGAAGAAGAAGAAGAAGAAGAAGAAGACTCACTTGGGGATACATCATAACCATGTTCTCTGAATAATCTGAAGAAAAGAGAGGACTGAAATAAATCAGTACCATCATGTTCATGATCATGAATATATTTGTCATAAATGGATGATAGAGTTGATCCAATTTCCTCAATGAAGAGATGATCAATTCCCAATTGTTGGAGTTTGTCTATGATCACCATGGATTTAAGTGGACTGACTTCTTTGGAGATCAAGAACATGTCTCTCACTGTGGATATGTTCTTTGAACGTTTGATTTGTAACTCATGCTACACATAAAAAAAAAAAAGAGTGAAGAATGATCAAGACATAATCCTAGTAATATATTTAACTTGTTTGTGAAATCTTTTCTGGACTACTTGTGTCAACCACTCAGAAGCAGTCATCATATCCACTTAATTCAATACATGCATTTGAAGGTATGAATTAAGAAAGAGATCGTCTAAACATTAAACTTGCCTTGAAGGACTCTAGTGGTGCATCAATGGGGAGGAGATGGTGGCCATGTGGAGAGGTGGTTAGCTCTTTGTAGCTGTATGAAGTGCATCTAATGGTGGTTGCCGGGATGATGCATGGGAGTTGATGATGAACCTTAAGAGGAGAGAATGAAGGGAGAAAACTCTTATTAGGCAATGCATTGGAGATGGAGAGGTTCTTATCCATTGTGATACAAGTAGAGAATAGCACATTGGTCATGAGGAATGGAGAGGAGGCTTGCAAGACTTTTAAAGGGACCTTTGTAGCACTGTGGTGTCTTTTTTTTTTTAATTTTTTTTAATTTTGTAAACTATTTCAGAGCAAAGTAGGCATTTTGTTGTCTGACAAAAACATGGAATAATTAAAAAATTAAAAAATAAATAAATTTAAAGGAAAACAATATTCCTCACTCTCACTTAAACAAAAGGAAAGCAAGGAAAGTATCCCATGTTTTTTCTTCCACAAGGTAATGTTAAAATCATCATTTTGTTTTTGAAAGTAGCCGACAAGCGATCCCACGAGGGATTCAAAGAACGTGTACAGGTGCACGGACTCAACATGTCGAGACTCAATTCTGAGATCACTCGTCTGACAACACAAGGTAGTGGTATCGCCAGGCCAAGAGGCCTTTGGCAAAATCACCAGTTTTATATAATTGTTTTTATTTTTATATGAAGAAGTATGCAAGCACCCTCCCCCGACATTGTTAAAAATAAATATAAAATTTACAATGAAAATAGTAAAAACACACACATAGATTTATGTGAAAATCCCTAAAAAGGCAAAAAAAAAAAAAACCATGGCAAAGCAAAGAAAATCTCTAAACAGTTGCAATAATATTATTGCAACTGAATAGACTAGAGCTAGGATTCAAACCCTAATTAGAATATGAGTCATTCTTAACTTTTTGATCAAATAGAAAAATATCTAGCGCTTGCATTTTTTCATGACATCCCATATTTTTCTTCAATTAGGTAATGTCAAAATCACCATTTTTTCACATAATATATAATTTCTCTTGTTTTTATATGACGAGGTATGTAACCCCTCCCAACAAATATCAAGAGCTTGCATTTGTCCATGTTTTTATTTTTATTTAAAAAGTAAAATAAGTTGCCCTCATTAATTCACTCAAATTAGATGGTATATGTTTGGATGCTTGTAATTCACATTTCTTAGACAAAGAGAATGGAGATATAGAGGGATGAGAGAATACATGAGCATGTTTGGTTTGAGAAATATGGATGAAAGAAATGAAAGAACAAGTGCCATATCTACCAAAATGGAGATGGATGGGACCCATTTGGTTCATCTCTTTTTTTGAAACCAAGAGATAGGAGGGTGTCTCTAATCAAAATAAAAAACTTGGTTTAGACTTTAGACATTAAACAAAGACATAGGAGGGTGTCTCTAATCAAAATATATCTCTTGGTTTAGACTTTAGACATGAAACCAAGAGATAGGAGGGTGTCTCTAATCAAAGATATCTCGTGGTTTAGAAAATTATACCTTTTCAATTCATGACTTAAATTTTATAATCAAAATTGCATCGCAGATTTCCTCCTAATATTGTTGAACCTCTCGAGCAAGCAGTAAATTATGTCGGTGGTTTTATTTCAAACAATTTAACTCACAACATTGCTAGAGTCATGTCTCAACAAAGGTTGTTGTTGAAAGTATTTTACAAAATTCAAATGAAGGAACCATTGAATACCTTGCCTCTTATCACCTAATTTGATTAGAGATATTTTACAAAATTCAAATGAAGGAACCAAAATGCGGAGATATTCAATGAAGGAACCATTGAATACCTTGCCTCTTACAAAAGTATTTTACAAAACAAGGTAATCATTCTTGTTGGGGAATTCAATACAAATTCACCCTCACGGAAATGCCAATCACACACAAATCCGGTGCTCTAACAACCTGTCACCAATATCTCCAAACACATGCAAAATAGGGCAAGATAAAAAGAACACTCACAAACCAAACATAAGAGATTTATGTGGAGTTTGACAAGGATGCCTACGTCTCCACGGGGGCAGGGAATAGGAAATCCACTAAAAAAGGAGTAACTCCTACGGCTTGAACAGACCTCAAGCTCATCTCCAAGAAGATACCTCACACAAAGAGTATAACTACAAAAAGAGGACAGTACAATGACAAACTCACTCTTAGATTCCTAAAGCTTCCAAGTCTCTCACAAATCTCCCTTCTTCAGTAGGAAAAGTCCTCTTCAATGTTTCTTCTCAACAAGCCCTCTTCAAGTGTTTCTCCTCTTATCTAAAGAGAAAAACTTGGCGCGGCGGCGGCGCCACTGCACCGTGCTCCCACTCTTTCTCTCTTTTTATTGTTCCCTCTTCACTCCTTTCTTTCACTATATCAATTGAATAAACTAGGCCCTGTTTATAGCCCTCTGGAGATAACTTCTATTCTAATATGAATAGAACTCGAACATTTATCCCTAACCAAAATACCTTGAGGTCTGTTCAAGCCGTAGGAGTTACTCCTTTTTTAGTGGATTTCCCTCCCACTACAGTGGAGACGTAGGCATCCTTGCCGAACTCCACGTAAATCTCTTGTGTTTGGTTTGTGAGTGTTCTCTTTATCGTGCCCTATTTTGCATGTGTTTGGAGATATTGGTGACAGGTTGTTAGAGAACCGGATTTGTGTGTGATTGGTACTTCATGTTGAAGGATGATTAAAAGTCATCTAATGTGGCATTAGTTTTACAGTTATTGTAATAGTTATTGTATGCAGTTATATGTTTCTTTGAAAACGCATGTCTTTATGAAAATGTATGCCTCTCTATGAAAAGTTATGCCTCTGTGAAAAGGCATGAAGATGTGTATTTAAAGACTGTTGTACAGAACAATTGATATAGCAATTCAATTAGCATTTTATCTTCCACTCTAACAAGTTCTATTACCATTCTCTTTTTTCTCCATTCTAATTCAACATATTGGTATCAGAGCCATCAGAGTGATATTTAGTCTTGTAAATCCACTTCAACCCAATTGTTTGCTTGCCTTCAGTAAGTCAGTGAGCTCCCATGTTCTATTTTTCTATATAGCAGAAATTTCTTCTAGCATTACTTTCTGCCATTCTTCCTTCTTAACAGCCTCTTCATATGAGTTAGGATCTAACAAAATGAGAGCAAAAGAACAAGTTTCATAAATTTCTCTCAAAGTTCTGACCTTTGTATGTGGTGTAATTTCATTTGGGGAGCTATTTGTGGAATGTGAAGAGGAACTCATGTCAGAAGAACTTGATGAAGAATCAAAATTAATTACTCCACTTGAACTTGATGAAGGTGGTATATCTTGTGTCATCTCCACTGGAATTGTCTGCAAAATCTCTGGATCACCTTCCCAACTCCAACATGCATCTTCATCAAATGTTACATTCCTGCTAATCAACATCTTTCTGCTGGCTGGATTGTATAATTTATATGCTTTTGATTCTAAACAGTAACCAATAAAGATGCATTTCTCTGATTTCTCATCAAGCTTTTGTCTATCATGTGCATTTATAAGTGAATATGCTATGCACCCAAAGACTTTTAGATGAGATACTGAAGGTTTTATACCCGACCAGGCTTCAAAGGGAGTTCGATTTTGTACAGCTCTTATTGGAGATAAATTCAATAAGTAAACTGCTGTTGCTACTGCTTCAGCCCAAAAATCATTGGGACTACTCTTTGCTTTTAACATACACCGAGCCATTTCTAAAACTAATCTGTTCTTCCTCTCCACTACTCCATTCTGCTCAGGAGTATAGGGAGCAGTAAGCTGTCTTTTAATGCCATTATCATCACAGAAGTCCTTGAATTCTGATGAGAAATTACCTCATGCGAACGTAGAATCTTGATAAATCTTCCACATTGCTATTCTACAAGTGCTTTGTATTTCCGAAAACAGTCAAATACCTGTGATTTGAACTTGAGAAAATATACCCAATTCATTAGGGTATAGTCATATGTAAACAATAGGAAATATTGATTTCCACCAATTGAAGTTGTTTGCATAGGACCACAAACATCTGCATGTATAAGCTCCAGTGGATTTGAGGCTCTCCAAGATGCACCAGAAGGAAAAGATCTTCTACTTTGTTTTCCATACATGCAACCCTCACAGATTGGGAGTTGATCAATACTAGGTAGGCCCTGCACCATACTCTTTTGATTAAGTAATTGTAAACCTTTTGTATGGAGATGTCCATACCTCAAATGCCAAAGTTGTGTGGTCTTCTGCTCTA
Source organism: Dioscorea zingiberensis (assembly GCA_026586065.1). Lineage (NCBI taxonomy): Eukaryota > Viridiplantae > Streptophyta > Magnoliopsida > Dioscoreales > Dioscoreaceae > Dioscorea > Dioscorea zingiberensis. The sequence continues at coordinate 47,340,921 of CM048824.1, read as the reverse complement.
AGAGAACCAAACTGAGATTATTCATATTAGAAACATCAAGAAGGAACATTCGATTTGCTGTCATCTTCACCCTGAATACTTGTTGCCCAGAATTTAGTTCTTTAATAATACATTCATCATTTGAGAAGAAGTATAAAGCACGTCTCGTGGCAAAGGGATACACACAAGTTCAAGGTGTGGACTTTGAAGAATCTTTCTCACCTGTTGCAAGGATGGAGACAGTAATGGTGTTTCTTGCTCTGGCTTCACAAAACAAATGTCCAGTTTATCACTTAGATGTAAAGTCAGCATTTCTGAATGGGGAGATACAAGAAGAAGTCTTTGTGGATTAGCCAGAAGGTTTCATTGCTGAAGACTGTGAACATAAGGTGTATAAATTGAAGAAAGCCCTCTACGGTTTGAAACAGGCCCCAAGAGCCTGGTACAGCAGGATTGATCAATATTTTCAGCAACATGGGTACATTAGAAGTGAGAATGAACCAACATTATACAAGAAAAGCAAGGGAGATACATAAATAATTTTGATTTGTCTCTATGTGGATGACATAATTTTTATGGGCTCTTTACAGGCTTTGGTTGCTGAATTTAAAGCAGGAATGATGAACACTTTTGAAATGAGTGACTTGGGCTTATTAAATTACTTCCTCGGTTTTGAAGTCAAACAAGGGAAGGATGGTATCTTTGTTTCTCAGAAGAGGTTTGCAGAAGGTCTGTTGAAGTAGTTTAATATGCAGCAGTGTAAGACAGTCCACAGTCCAATGAACATAAATGAAAAGATGCAGTTAAATGATGGCAGTGGAGAAGTGGATGCAAGGCTTTATAGAAGTCTGATTGGAAAATTGAATTATCTTGTTCACACAAGGCCAGATTTATCATTCTTTGTTGGCATGGTTTCTAGATTCATGAGTAAACCAACTAAACATCACTTTAGTGTGGCAAAAAGAATCTTGCGCTATATTGCAGGAACTCTTGATTATGGTCTTTGGTATGAAAATGTACCAAATTTTACTTTGGTTGGGTATTCTGACAGTGACTAGGCCGGCTCAATAGAGGATAGAAGGAGCACAACAGCGATGTCTTCCTTATGGGATCTGCAGCAATAACTTGGAGTTCAAAGAAGCAACAAGTGACAGCCTTATCAACAACCGAAGCTGAATATATAGCAGTTACTGCCACAACTTGTCAAGGAATATGGCTTCAGAGATTATTATCAGACTTTGGTCAAGATCAAGCAGGTGCAACTCAAATTTATGTGACAATAAATAAGCAATCTCAATTGCAAGGAATCCCACCATGCATGGACGAACCAAACACATGGATATAAGGTATCATTTCATTCTAAATCTTATATCAAAAGGAAAGATAGCATTGAACCATCGCGGGTAATCAAGATCGGTTGGCAAACACAAAATCTCTACCGGTTCGTAAAACATATTCATTTCGTGATCTTTTACTTGGTGTTACCGACTTTCAATCAAGGGGGAGTGTTGAAGGATGATTAAAAGTCATATGATGTGGCATTAGTTTCTGATTATTGTAATAGTTATTGTATGCAGTTATATGTCTCTTTGAAAAGGCATGTCTTTGTGAAAAGGTATGCCTCTCTATGAAAAGTTATGCCTCTAAGTGAAAAGGCATGAAGATGTGTATTTAAAGACTGCTGTATAGAACAATTGATATAGCAATTCAATTAGCATTTTATCTTCCACTCTAACAAGTTCTATTACCATTCTCTTTTTTCTCCATTCATATTCAACACTTCCGTGAAGGTGAATTTGTATTGAATTCCCCAACAATTGCATTACCGGTTGAAGACATCCTTCAGGAACTCTGTCGAACACCTTGTGTGCAAAAATTATCCCAAGCTATAGAACATATATCTCTAAATAAATCATAATATGAATATGACTCATTATCCACTTTGGAGTCAAACATAATCCTGTGTTGACTTCCAACTAGTTTGAGATGGCTTTACCCAAGAGAGGCCATAACTTACAATTCTCATTCTCATTCCTTTGCTTTTCATTCTCATCTCCATTCCCCTCATCCAAATGCACCCTTAAAGGTTAGGGTGTGCCTTTGATAACCAAACAAACTATCATTTTCTATGGCTACTATTCACCAACCACTACTTGAAGAAATGCAAACTTAAATTTAAAAGAAATTAATATTTTAATGGTTTATTTGGACAGGCATGCAATCCATTGAAAATGAAGAAATCAAAAGAAGAAAAAATCTATTTGGACTCCGTAAAGCTTTTGATTCATTCAACTTGCTGCGTTGTAAGAAATTGATCTATAGAAAAATATACATTGAAAAAGCCATGAAATATGTTGCGGCTTCAATGTTCTATATAAGATATTGGCCATTTTCCACTTAGCATGTAGAATAAAGCAATACATGAATGAACCTTTGTCCTTTGAACATTGGAGCTACATAGAATATGGTTCTTTTCTTTTTGAAGAAGTGGATAAACCACGTTTCATTTAAATTAAGATAGTGATAATGATAAAGTTTACATGGTTACCCTTGTAACAATACATGGAAAAACATAGGTGAAAAGATAATAACAAGGGGCCATCATCTCCCTCGAGGGCTACAGAGTGTCGACCTCCCCGCCTGCCATAGGTGCCTCGGACTCCGTAAACTGTAAGCTCCACTTTACTAGTGATATGGTCGGTTCAAGCTTCGCCTTCTTTGTTGGATTTGCTGCATCAAACCAGGATAATAAGAGGAAGTTAGTGTTGCAGATGATTTGAAGAGAAACGCGTTGTTTGTCTTGAAAACACCGACTATTCCGTTCTAGCCAAATGTTCCATATTATCGCCATGGTTGTTAACTCCCATCCCTGCTGTAGGGGCTTGCTCACTAGCCTTGAAAGGGAATTTGGACCCCATATGTCCAGAAAAGTGTTTGGGGTGGAGGGCAAGTGGTATAAGCCACGGAAGTGCTCCCAAATGCTTCTTGTAAATGGGCAGTTTACCAGGAGATGCGTTGTTGTTTCCATCTCATTTGCACACAAGAAACAATTTGTTTGGGTCCCAGGCCAATAGCGCTTATGTAGGTTTTGGAGTGTGAGAATACGGTCCTCCCTTGCCAACCACGCAAAAAGTTTGATCTTTAGGGGGCAAGGGGACTTCCAGAAGCCTATCTTCAGGTCACTTCTCATACCGCCATCAATTCTGAATCTGTACATGGACCGCACTGTATAGGTAGATGAAGCCGTTAGTCTCCATTCCCGCCGATCATCCCCGCTTCCCTCCAGGTTCGTGAGATAATTTTTCAAGCAATCATAATCCCTCCCCTCCTCCTGTGACAAAGGTCCATGCTTAAGGAGTGGGAGCCCCCTAAGAGTGGCTTCCCTGGCTTCGTGGAGTGTGATGGAAATCTTCCGGATTTGGGGTTGGAGTGTCGGGAAGAGGTTCCAAGGTGCTTGCCCCTGTATCCAATTATCATGCCACATGTTTATGGTGTCTCATTTCCCTGGGAAAGCTGTGATGTTGAGCAGAGTAGGTGCTTTCTCCTTCCCGAGTCCCTTCCAGAAGTGTGAAGCATGTGCTGGTATCTTCTTGTGAGGGTTTATGAATGTTCTCTTGTCTCATGCTTTTATGAATATTGAGCAGAGTAGGTGCTTTCTCCTTCCCGAGTCCCTTACAGAATATGGTTCTTTTCGTCTCATGCTTTGCCTGTTTATTTTCTAAAAATTATCTCGTGACAAGTTCTCAATGAACCAAACTTCCACTTTCTAAAAGTCAACAGTGTCATCTTCATAAGAGAATCCATCACAATCTCATTTATATATATATATATATATATATATATATATGAAGAATTGATAGTCACGAAATATTCTATTCAAAATGAAGAAAAAAAAATTGGTTGAGAATGAAACAAAAGAATTCATGTGGATATGAACCTCCATAAATCTCGGCAGTCGGCAATATAAATTAACCCACTAATTATCACCTCTCAACAAAGTATTTTACAAAATTCAAATTACAACCTAATTTGCATCCACATGTTTTAAGCACCCAATCACCTCTTCATCTGTTAACAAACTTCAAATGTTTCAACATACAAACTAACCCACTATCAATAATGAACTACCCTTAAGACTTAGATGACAACCTTTTTATCTGAATGAATATGGTCTTTGCTACAACAACCTACAAAATCAACAACTTATAGCAACATTTGTTGTTTGTTCCATTGATAGAAAAATCAAAATTATTGATTGACTCTCATGCTTCCAAGCTTCGAGGTGACTTTGAGCTTTGAAGACATCGAGATCTAGTCTAGTGACTCCCCCCCTCCCCACTTCCAATAAAAGGTGGGGGATCAAGGCTCCCAGGGAACCTGTGCCACTATCGCCCTCTTGAACCAATGAGAAGCAGATTAACTTAAATATGGTCTCAGAGCTAGTTGAATATCTTGCCTCATCTCTACGTAAGCAAAAAGAAAAGAGACCCACCGGGCGTAAAGCAGGTGAAGAACTTGAGCGAATGTCGCCCAAGGCAAGAGGGAAGAACTTTCCATCTGAGACGATCCCTACTTAATCTATGCCCAAATTCTGGAGCATTTGAAGGCTTCCGTCGAGGACTCTACCACGCTTGGAGGATGACATAGTCGCCAAAGCCCGGGAGTCCATGAGATATTGTCTCTACAGTACGGTTCTCATAACCCCCCCTTCCTCTAAACATAGCAAGAGAGAACATCGCTCAGCTGCAGGATAGCCTGTGCGAGTATTCTATTCTAGACATGCCCAATGGGTTTTGATGCACTCACAGGGAGCGCGACAACTCACCCGCAAGTGTACAGGGTCGATCAAGTAGTAAAGTATCCAAGGTAGGGTTATCGAATCCACGTGGCCCGGAATACTAGTACTAACTATCTTGTCATCTAGTCCCTGAAAGTTATCGAAAAAGTTAGGATTGGTTGATTGGTTGTCCTAAAAAAGAACTAATTCAAACAATTGGTGAGTTTGTAAACAATCTGAGAAGAACGTAGGGACTTCGGATCTCAATCCCCTAGGAATCCTTTGTTAACAATCAATTCTAATTATTAGATGACCATTGAATTATTCTTGGATAGTTCACAATTCGCCATCTAGATGCTACATTTGATCTCTCGGTATGCGAATCTAACTCATTATCTATGCCTAGTTAATTATGTTCTAACTTCGAGGAGATATGGATATTATGCATAAAAGAGGCATGCATCAAAACCCTAATTGCACACACTTGGCCTGCTAATAATCTAACTAGGTAATTTGATCATGGCTCATGCAAAGTGTAATCACATAAATCAAGCATAGACTCACAATAATCATCAATAAGAAAAACTTATAATTAAATAATTCAATTAACAAAGTATTTCTAGGGTCATGTGCCTGAGGCACCATTGAGGGGTTTAGCCTCTCATGCTAATGTAAACATCCACATAAGTATTGGGAGAAGACATAATTAAAATTATATAAACTCCCTTACTCAGGATCTTCTCCGCCACCAATCTCCTCCGAAACCCTAGCCCTCGCTCGAAATACTCGCCGAAGACTACTCGCCAAAAGTCCCTCAATTCTACACCCTCGGCGGGTTTATATAGGCTTTAAATCTTATTTGGCATGGGCGTGCACATCTCACGCATGTATTGCCAACTCCCCGCTGGCTTACAATCGGCGTGTTCTCGAATTCTGATTGCACACGCTCATGTGCGGCCGTGCCGAGTTGAATAGAGGTCGTGCACCTCTCCACATTACGCACGTTCATGGGCACGGCCGTGCCAAATTGTATAGAGGCCGTGCTCATCTCTGTAATGGTCTTTTATTCCTTGTTTCGCCTCGATTTGTCTCTATTCTCACTCCTTTTGTTCCGGGTACCCATTTTACTTGCTCATTCACTCCTTTTATTGCTCATTGTTTGTCCTACGGTTCCATCACATCCTTCGTTAAACTTGATCTTATCTTTTCTTTAGGTTTAGACTTTAGGTTAGCTTAAAATCTTTCAAACTCTTGGATAGGCTAGAGAGTAGGCGAGTAGTTAGTACTAGTATTTCTAGGTCTCTGAGGATTCGATACTTGACTTTTTAGTCCACTTTATTACTTGTCTGACCTGTACACTTGTGGTAGCATTGGCGACAATCACCAACGTATGAGATGGAGCACTATCCCGTTAGCAGTCCAACGTAAACTCTCCAAGGCCCATCCATAGCCTGGAGAGTATGTCCCTTGCTAGTTCTAAGGGAGTTGCCTTATCGAGTACCTTACCAAATAGTTCAAAATTGAAATTAGCTCAATAAGCTTTGTTCAAGCTTCACTCTATTCTAATCTAAAGAGCTTAGCAGGATATGGATTAGTTTCAAATAGAAATTGAGCTTAAGTTAGAAACTTATTAAACCCAAAACTCATTTTATAATTTGAACAACATGTGTTTTTATGCACATAATTATAAAGTTTATATAAATAAATTACATATGCACTGTGGAGCAGGTTTGATTAGCCGGGTCTCTAATTAGGCTTGACTCGAAAATTAATTCGAGCTTAACTATTAACCTTGAACTTGGCCTGAATATATGGAATTTCAGGCTGATCTTATATATATATTAAACTTATTTGTATAAAAGTGACTAATTTTGGTTTACAATGAGTGATGTAATAAGGAAAATACATAGTCATCAAGCATTGGAAGGTGATGGTCATCTTCATAACTATACATGACACTAACCATGCGTGCAAGATTAACGGATGCCCTCACAAGGGGTTGAGGGAAGGAAGTTTGAGTGAAGCTTTCTTTGTTGAGTGTTTCCCATGTTCTAGAGATCATCAACATCACATGATCATGAGCTTGTTTGGCATTGCATTGTGGATGTTCTTTCATGTATAACTCCACGTACGACCCATCAAAACCATTTTGATTTTCATCCTGCAATCGATAAATAAAAACATTCAATTTCTTCAAAATTTTGGTTAATTTATGTTTGGATAGAGAAGAAGAGAAAATGATAGATCTCTTGCTCTAATCTCTCTTATTTCTTGGTTTAAAATATTTTAAAAGAATAAGTAAACTTTTTTTTTTTTGTATACCTTGGCACTTCCTAAATCATCCCAAAGACGAAGAATAGTTCCGGTATGAGTTATAAAACCTGGATCCTTCTCTATATGCTCGACATTCTCCTTTGTTAATCCATTACCCATGAGGAAGAACAAATGCACTATTACAATGAAAACTCCAGAGCTAATCAAGGCATTTCTCAAGTATTCATCCTTGTTTGGAACTTGTCCTGATGCAAACCACTTTACCTCTTGAAGAAAAGCATTGCACAATTTCGCCCACTAAATAAAAAGGAATAGAAATTATTGTCGATATATAATTAGTACTTACTTGGTATAAAGAATTGAATAAGACATAAATTAGAATAACCAATATTCGCACCGATTTACTTAGGGTGTTGATTGGGTTCCACCCGTATTCTTTGAGCGTTATATCAGCAATCTCATTGGTAATTTTATATAATGTATTGTAACAATCCTTCATATAATTTGGAAGAACATTGGTGGCTGAAAGATCCCACCTACATAAATAAACAAAAATGCCAAACAATGTTAAAACATTTTATAATACAAATATTAGTAAAGAATATATTGCTTTTTAAAAGTTTAAATTTTTCTAAGGATATGTTTAGTTACTTGTTGATGGCTTGAGTGAAGAGAATGAGTTCCTCTAGGGTTCCATGGACATCAAAGATATCATCTATGATGTAAATGAAGGCAATAGCTTTTGTGAGCTCAATTCTACACATGGAGAGATGTGGATGAGGAACCACTGTTAATGGCCATAGGTACCACTTGACAGGTTGGTCCCTCACAAAGCTCAAGTCTTGTGCCAACCTTGTGTTCTTCCACCAACTACCATGAAAAATATTATTAAAAAAAAATTAATTAGTTGCTAATAAAAATATAAAAAAAATAAAATTTAAAAATTTAAAATTCAACAAGGTAACCAAAAAAAAAAGTTGGCTATCACACCCTCTCAAAATGAGGTCATGGCTTCAAAACAAGCTTGAAGTATGTCGTTGGCAAGTAAAATGGTGACATGCCCACATATATATAATTCAACATATGAGGAAAGTTTTATACTATGTTGTTGAATTAACAATGGTATGAACTTTTTTAAGAAAAAGAAAATGAAAATAGACTAAGGAAGTCTTTTATGGCAAATTCACTTTGTTGCATGTAATTATAAGAAAAATGAAAATAAAAAAAACTTTTATTATTATGACTACATATGAAAAGTTCATGTAAAACAAATTAATTAATTAATTACCTTAAGACTTCTTTGAGCTCTCTTTGGTGTAAAAGTTGAACACTATTGAACTCAGACTTGGCAAGTTCAAGCAACACATCTTGGCACACATTTTGGTGATCATCTTGGTAATGGTTGGCAATATACTGTCTTGCTTTATATCTTTGTATACTCATGTGATAAGGATGATCCAATGTCTGCCTAACTTGCTTTGCATACTTAGTTTCCAAACCATTGGATAGAATCCCAAAGGTGTTTGCTTGAGAACTCCTTGGCTTTTCTTAGCATCTCTTCTCCATTGTTTAGATGTGAAGCTTCATATAAGCTCAACAATCCCTTTATATCCTTGCTTGAGGATAGTTTAAATTCTCCACTCTTATTATCAATGAACTTGTTCAACATATCTAGTCAACATAAATATGAAAATTAAGTAGTAGTAGTAGTAGTAGTAGTAGTAGTAGTAGAAGAAGAAGAAGAAGAAGAAGAAGAAGAAGAAGAAGAAGAAGACTCACTTGGGGATACATCATAACCATGTTCTCTGAATAATCTGAAGAAAAGAGAGGACTGAAATAAATCAGTACCATCATGTTCATGATCATGAATATATTTGTCATAAATGGATGATAGAGTTGATCCAATTTCCTCAATGAAGAGATGATCAATTCCCAATTGTTGGAGTTTGTCTATGATCACCATGGATTTAAGTGGACTGACTTCTTTGGAGATCAAGAACATGTCTCTCACTGTGGATATGTTCTTTGAACGTTTGATTTGTAACTCATGCTACACATAAAAAAAAAAAAAAGAGTGAAGAATGATCAAGACATAATCCTAGTAATATATTTAACTTGTTTGTGAAATCTTTTCTGGACTACTTGTGTCAACCACTCAGAAGCAGTCATCATATCCACTTAATTCAATACATGCATTTGAAGGTATGAATTAAGAAAGAGATCGTCTAAACATTAAACTTGCCTTGAAGGACTCTAGTGGTGCATCAATGGGGAGGAGATGGTGGCCATGAGAGGTGGTTAGCTCTTTGTAGCTGTATGAAGTGCATCTAATGGTGGTTGCCGGGATGATGCATGGGAGTTGATGATGAACCTTAAGAGGAGAGAATGAAGGGAGAAAACTCTTATTAGGCAATGCATTGGAGATGGAGAGGTTCTTATCCATTGTGATACAAGTAGAGAATAGCACATTGGTCATGAGGAATGGAGAGGAGGCTTGCAAGACTTTTAAAGGGACCTTTGTAGCACTGTGGTGTCTTTTTTTTTTTAATTTTTTTTAATTTTGTAAACTATTTCAGAGCAAAGTAGGCATTTTGTTGTCTGACAAAAACATGGAATAATTAAAAAATTAAAAATAAATAAATTTAAAGGAAAACAATATTCCTCACTCTCACTTAAACAAAAGGAAAGCAAGGAAAGTATCCCATGTTTTTTCTTCCACAAGGTAATGTTAAAATCATCATTTTGTTTTTGAAAGTAGCCGACAAAGCGATCCCACGAGGATTCAAAGAGCGTGTATGTGTGCACGGACTCAACATGTCGAGACTCAATTCTGAGATCACTCGTCTGACAACACAAGGTAGTGGTATCGCCAGGCCAAGAGGCCTTTGGCAAAATCACCAGTTTTATATAATTGTTTTTATTTTTATATGAAGAAGTATGCAAGCACTGATTGTTAAAATAAATATAAAATTTACAATGAAAAATAGTAAAAACACACACATAGATTTATGTGAAAATCCCTAAAAGGCAAAAAAAAAACCATGGCAAAGCAGAGAAAATCTCTAAACAGTTGCAATAATATTATTGCAAACTGAATAGACTAGAGCTAGGATTCAAACCCCTAATTAGAATATGAGTCATTCTTAACTTTTTGATCAAATAGAAAAATATCTAGCGCTTGCATTTTTTCATGACATCCCATATTTTTCTTCAATTAGGTAATGTCAAAATCACCATTTTTTCACATAATATATAATTTCTCTTGTTTTTATATGACGAGGTATGTAACCCCTCCCAACAAATATCAAGAGCTTGCATTTGTCCATGTTTTTATTTTTATTTAAAAAGTAAAATAAGTTGCCCTCATTAATTCACTCAAATTAGATGGTATATGTTTGGATGCTTGTAATTCACATTTCTTAGACAAAGAGAATGGAGATATAGAGGGATGAGAGAATACATGAGCATGTTTGGTTTGAGAAATATGGATGAAAGAAATGAAAGAACAAGTGCCATATCTACCAAAAATGGAGATGGATGGGACCCATTTGGTTCATCTCTTTTTTTGAAACCAAGAGATAGGAGGGTGTCTCTAATCAAAATATATCTCTTGGTTTAGACTTTAGACATGAAACCAAGAGATAGGAGGGTGTCTCTAATCAAAATATATCTCTTGGTTTAGACTTTAGACATGAAACCAAGAGATAGGAGGGTGTCTCTAATCAAAGATATCTCGTGGTTTAGAAAATTATACCTTTTCAATTCATGACTTAAATTTTATAATCAAAATTGCATCGCAGATTTCCTCCTAATATTGTTGAACCTCTCGAGCAAGCAGTAAATTATGTCGGTGGTTTTATTTCAAACAATTTAACTCACAACATTGCTAGAGTCATGTCTCAACAAAGGTTGTTGTTGAAAGTATTTTACAAAATTCAAATGAAGGAACCATTGAATACCTTGCCTCTTATCACCTAATTTGATTAGAGATATTTTACAAAATTCAAATGAAGGAACCAAAATGCGGAGATATTCAATGAAGGAACCATTGAATACCTTGCCTCTTACAAAAGTATTTTGGTTAATTTATGTTTGGATAGAGAAGAAGAGAAAATGATAGATCTCTTGCTCTAATCTCTCTTATTTCTTGGTTTAAAATATTTTAAAAGAATAAGTAAACTTTTTTTTTTGTATACCTTGGCACTTCCTAAATCATCCCAAAGACGAATAATAGTTTCGGTATGAGATATAAAACCTGGATCCTTCTCTATATGCTCGATATTCTCCTTTGTTAGTCCATTACCCATAAGAAAGAACAAATGCACTATTACTATGAAAACTCCAGAGCTAATCACGACATTCCTCAAGTATTCATCCTTGTTTGGAACATGTCCTGATGCAAACCACTTTACCTCTTGAAGAAAAGCATTGCACAATTTCGCCCACTAAAAAAAAGGAATAAAAATTATTGTCGACATATAATTAGTACCTACTTGATATAAAGAATTGAATAAGACATAAATTAGAATAACCAATATGCGCACTGATTTTCTTAGGGTGTTGATTGGATTCCACCCGTATTCTTTGAGCGTTATATCAACAATCTCATTGGTAATTTTATATAGTGTATTGTAACAATCCTTCGTATAATTTGGAAGAACATTAGTGGCTGAAAGATCCCACCTACATAAATAAACAAAAATGCCAAACAATTTTAAAACATTTTATAATACAAATATTAGAAAAGTATATATAGCTTTTTAAAAGTTTTAATTTTTCTAAGGATATGTTTATTTACTTGTTGATGGCTTGAGTGAAGAGAATGAGTTCCTCTAGGGTTCCATGGACATCAAAGATATCATCTATGATGTAAATGAAGGCAATGGCTTTTGTCAACTCAATTCTACACATGGAGATATGTGCATGAGGAACCACTGTTAATGGCCACAGGTACCACTTCAAAGGTTGGTCCCTCACAAAGCTCAAGTCATGTGCCAACTCTGTTTTCTTCCACCGACTACCATGAAAAACATTATGAAAAATATTAATTTGTTTCTAATTAACATATCAAAAAATAAAATTAAAAAATATAAAATTCAACAAGGAAAAATTTAAAAACTTTCAGAAAAAAGTTGGCTATCACACTCTCTCAAAATGAGAGGCCAGGGCTTCAAAACAAGCTTGAAGTATGTCTATGTCAAGTAAAAAGTGACATGTCCACATATATATATATATATATATATATATATATATATATATATATATATTGTTGAATTAACAATGTTTTTTTTTAATTTTTTTAAGAAAAATAAGAATGAAAATATACCAAGGAATTAAGTCTTTTTTTATGGCAAACTCACTTTATTGCATGTAATTATATGCAAAATGATTTTTTTTAAAACCTTTTATTATTAGGATTCCAAAGGACATGTTCACGTAAAACAAATTAATTAGTTACCTTAGGACTTCATTAAGCTCTCTTTGGTGCAAAAGTTGAACTCTATTGAACTCAGACTTGGCAAGTTTAAGCTGTTGGATCCTTAATCCAACCATGGACTTATATGTGAATAATTATGTTTGTAGACTTTTATATAAGGTTGAGCCCAATTAAAAGTAATCAAATAAAGTTTAGATAATTTGTGCTTTAATGTATCTGATATGGTGTGAGCCTTTATTAATGTGTAGAGACCTAAGGTGTAATTTCTCTTTTAATGATGGGCTGAAATAGAAAATTATAAAAGGACAATGATAAGTTATCTTTATATGGATAACTTATCCATTATCTATATATATATATAGTGGTTATGGTCCCCAGATAACATGGGGGTTTTGAGATTCAATTCTTTCTGAGATCCCATCATCAGAAAGAGTGCTAAGAGAGAAAACTAAAGGAATTCTCTGGAAGACCGTGTTGATCTGGAAGACATATCGCATGACTTCAGAGAATAATCAATGGCTTCAGATTCAAGTACTCTTCCGCTTTAATTGTTTTTGATTCTTGATGATGCAACATGAAAGATCAAATTATTTTGGGTGTTCTTGAATTTCATAATTTGATGATCATATTTCAGAACTAAAAAAATTAAGAATTATTTGGATTTTTAGGAATTATTTGTAAATTTAAAATTTGATTTAGGTTTGTTACATGTTATATTGTGTTTGATTTTGGATTTATTGACATTAAATACTTATAGTCAATTCTTCATATGATTTGTATAGATTCAGGTTATTTTGGTGTTATAAATCATTAGGAAATTGAAAAACGAGAAAAACCCCTTTTGAATCATCAAAATCAAAGTTTTCTAGGTTTAGATATGGTCGAAGTTGACTCCGGTTGACCGGTGTTGACCGGTGTTGACTAGGGTTGACCAGTGTTGACCAGCGTTGACCAGAGTTGGCTAGGCATTGACTTTGACCTTTTTTTTTAAAAGGAATTTTGGGCTGCAATTTTAAATTCAAATATTGTTATGGTTATGTATATATTTTAAGATAAATTAATTTAAACAACATGTTACCAAAGTGACCTCTCTTGTGGAAATTAATTTATTTTGAAATATAATTGGTTGTGTGCATTTAACTTATGTGAATATTGATTGGCCCAAAGGAAGATTAATATTTAACAGAATTACATGTGCACCTGTGGTAATAAACGCGTGACAATTATTTGGTTTTACATGTGAACAATAAATCGGCCCAAAGGAAGATTTATTATTTGACATGTCCTTATTGTCAGTGTTTGATTACTACACCAAGATCGTTAGGTATACTGAATTCGATTTTGCTGGATGTAAAGATAGTATGAGATTTACGTCAGGCTATATTTATCTGCAAGCTGGAGGTGCAATTTCCTGGAAGAGTGCTAAACAGTCTTTGGTAGCCTCTTCTACCATGGAAGCAGAGTTTGTAGCCTGTTATGAGGCATCCAATCATGGGATATGGTTGCGGAATTTTGTCATGGGGCTGCGCGTATTGGATGGTGTTGATAAACCACTAAGATTATTTTGTGACAATAAGTCAGTAGTTTTATATTCCAACAACAACATTAGCTCGACGAAGTCAAAGCATATTGACATCAAGTTCCTACTTGTCAAGGAAAGAGTTCAGAGTAGACAGTTTTCTTATAGAGCACATCGGGACAAACTCCATGGTTGCGGATCCGCTTACAAAAGGATTGCCACCCAAAGTGTTTCATGAGCACATTACTCGTATGGGTGTCATGTCATTTGAGGATATTCAGTTTTAGTAGGAGTTTGTAATTCTAAGTGTTTTGATGTAGACACTTTTTCAGTTATTTCAGTTAATGGATATTTTGAGGTTATTTCTGCAGAAATATAGTTTTGGTTTATTTACACTCTGACTTTGGTTTGGTTTGGTTTGATCTCACTAAGGTTTAAGGGAGGACCAGTTGGAAATAGGCGTGTTAAGATCATATTACATGAAATTTTCATGCTACACATTCACATCATGATCCATGTCATTCAAATGTATCGCATACATGACCGTTGATGGGTCTAGTTACGATAGATGTAACGAAGGCCGCTTCGATCCTATGTTGGTATAATTGATGGACCGGATTGGATATAGATACATTTCGGTAATGACAGCAAAGTTGAGCTCATATGGTTATTGTTTTTATAAAGCAAAATTATAAAGTTCCACATATAGTCCAAGTGGGAGATTGTTGGATCTTTAATCCAACGATGGACTTATATGTGAATAATTATGTTTGCATGCTGTTATATAAGGTTGAGCCCAATTAAAAGTGATCAAATAAATTTTAGATAATTTGGGCTTTAATGTATCTGATAGGGTGTGAGCCCTTAATGTGTAGAGACCTAAGGTGTAATTTATGTTTTAATGATGAGTTGAAATAGAAAATTACAAAATGATAATGATAAGTTATCTTTATCTGGATAACTTATCCATTATCTATGGTTATGGTTTCCAGATCACACGAGGGTTTTGAGATTCAACTCTTTCTAAGATCCCATCATCAGAAAAGAAATTCTCTGGAAGACCATGTTGAACTAGAAGATATACCGCACGACTTCAGAGAGTAATCAATGGCTTCAGATTCAGGTACGCTTCCTCTTAATTGTTCTTGATTGTTGATGATGCAACATGAAAGATCCTGTTGTGATAGTTTTCACAAAAGTTAGGCCCAACACAAGCAACACATCTTGGCTCCCATTTCGGTGATCATCTGGGTAATGCATGGTTGGCAATATACTGTCTTGCTTTATATCTTTGTATACTCATGTGATAAGGATGCTCCAATGTCTGCCTAACTTGCTTTGCATACTTAGTTTCCAACCATTGGATAGAATCCCAAAGGTGTTTGCTTGAGAACTCCTTGGCTTTTCTTAGTATCTCTTCTCCATTGTTTAGATGTGAATCTTCATATAAGCTCAACAATCCCTTTATATCCTGCTTAAAGATAGTTTAAATTCTCCACTCTTATTATCAATGAACTTGTTCGATATTTCTAGTCAACATAAATATGAAAATTAAGTAGAAGAAAAGATGAAGAAGAAGAAGAAGAAGAAGAAGACTCACTTGGGGATACATCATAACCATGTTCTCTAAATAATATGAAGAAAAGAGTGGACTGAAATAAATCACCATCATGTTCATGATCATGAATATATTTGTCATAAATGGATGATAGAGTTGATCCAATTTCATCAATGAAGAGGTGATCAATTCCCAATTGTTGGTTTCATATCTAAACCAAGAGATATTTTTTGATTAGAGACACCCTCCTATCTCTTGGTTTCATATCTAAACCAAGAAAATTCGGACCAAAACTCAGATGAAATAAATACAAGCTAAGGTTTCCCTTGAAGTCTTGCAATCCATTGTGCTATCCGCCTCACCATTCCTGGTGACCATTGTGCTATTCTCCACTTGTATCACAATGGATAAGAACCTCTACTTCTCTAGTGCATTGCCTAAGAGTTTTCTCCCTTCATTCTCTCACGTTGTTTCTCCTCTTAAGGTTCATCATCAACTCCGATGCATCATCCCAGCAACCACCATTAGATGCACTTCATATAGCTACAAAGAGCTAACCACTTCTCATAGCCACCATCTCCTCCCCATTGATGCACCACTAGAGTCGTTCAAGGCAAGTTTAATGTTTAGACGATCTCTTTCTTAATTCATACCTTCAAATGCATGCATTGAATTAAGTGAAAGAACTAATTAGATATTGCCATTTACTGAGTTAATTACTTTCTTGTGCTTATGGAATAATGAAGAGAAAAGATTGGATAATGAGTAGATTCAAACTATAGTGGTTGACACAAGTCTAGAAAAGATTTCACAAACAAGTGGACGAAAAACTTCATACAATGACAAAATCTTGTACTAGGATTATGTCTTGATCATTCTTCACTCTTTTTTTGTTTATGTGTAGCGTGAGTTACAATCAAACATTCAAAGAACTTATCCACAGTGAAAGGCATGTTCTTGATCTCCAAAGAAGTCAGTCCACTTGAATCCATGGTGAACATAGACAAACTCCAACAATTGGGAATTGAAGTGGACTGACTTCTTTGTTGGAGTTTGTCTATGTTTGTTGGAGTTTGTCTATGTTCACTTCAATTCCCAATTGTTGGAGTTTGTCTATGTTCACCATGGATTCAAGTGGACTGACTTCTTTGGAGATCAAGAACATGCCTTTCACTGTGGATAAGTTCTTTGAATGTTTGATTTGTAACTCATGCTACACATAAACAAAAAAAGAGTGAAGAATGATCAAGACATAATCCTAGTACAAGATTTTGTCATTGTATGAAGTTTTTCGTCCACTTGTTTGTGAAATCTTTTCTAGACTTGTGTCAACCACTATAGTTTGAATCTACTCATTATCCAATCTTTTCTCTTCATTATTCCATAAAGCACAAGAAAGTAATTAACTCAGTAAATGGCAATATCTAATTAGTTCTTTCACTTAATTCAATGCATGCATTTGAAGGTATGAATTAAGAAAGAGATCGTCTAAACATTAAATTGCCTTGAAGGACTCTAGTGGTGCATCAATGGGAAGGAAATGGTGGCCATGAGAGGTGGTTAGCTCTTTGTAGCTGTATGAAGTGCAAGAAGTTTGTTGGAAAAAGAGTGGGAAGGCCATAGCAAGAATCAGGGCTTTAAGAATCACAAGGATGGCTCCTCATTCAAGCCACGGGATAAAGGGAAGGAAAAGGAGGATCGTGGTGCCTCAAAGCCCCGAGTGGTGTGCTTCATATGCGACGGACCGCATTAGGCACGAGAATGTCCCAAGAGGAAGGCACTGAATGCCTTAGTTGCCTCTCAGCATGACCAAGAAGGAGGCAAGGAAGATGAAGGTGCAACAATGGGATCCATGCAGTTGTTTGGTGCATTACAGGGTGCGCCAAAAATTCCTAAAGGGCTAATGTTTGTGGATGCAACCATCAATGGGAAGGTCGCCAAAGCCTTGGTCGACACAGGTGCGTCACAACTTTGCCTCTGTGGAAGAAGCCAAAAGACTCGGTCTCAAGGTTGTCAAAGGAGGTGGCTCTTGCATCTAATGGTGGTTGCTGGGGTGATGCATGGGAGTTGATAATGAACCTTAAGAGGAGAAACAAAGTGAGAGAATGAAAGGAGAAAACTCTTAGGCAATGCACTGGAGAAGTAGAGGTTCTTATCCATTGTGATACAAGTGGAGAATAGCACAATGGTCACCAGGAATGGTAAAGAGGATAGCACAACGGATTGCAAGACTTCAAGGGAAACCTTAGCTTGTATTTATTTCATCTTAGTTTTGGTTCGAATTATCTTGGTTTATATATGAAACCAAGAGATAGGAGGGTGTCTCTAATCAAAAAATATCTCTTGGTTTAGATATGAAACCAAGAGATAGGAGGGTGTCTCTAATCAAAGATATCCACTTATTCAAATATTATTTAAAATAATTATTGGATCACATTCATTTCCTCCAAAAATTACTTAAAATAATTTTCTAAAATCATTTATATCCGTTCTCATAGGATTATTTATATAAAATGTTAACGCAAATTCCAGGAAAAATCCTTGAATCTGTTTAATACTTGAATTTATAAAGAATTTTGGGGAAAAGCTCAAGAAAATCAAGAGAGAATTAATTAGGAAAAAGAACTCCAAGACTTTAACATGGAAAACTTCACAAATCGGGGGAAAAACCACGGGTCTCCTGTGTTGGGAGAAAGAATTTCACTATGAGCGATTTCTTGGAGTACATGAAAGGGAATGGATGTTCAAGGAATCAAGTCCCTTTATAGGTGTGAGGTACTCGCTATTTATAGATCTATGACGTGACCTCTTTGGTTTCCCCAGTTCGACTGTCAACTCTTCTAGAAGAACTTGAGGCTCCTCGGTAGTCTCCTCGGGTCTTCTCCGCTGTAGAGTTCCTCGGTTTGTTAGTGAGGCTATGAGCTTTTAGCCCGAGGAGTCTTCTTGGAACCATGGGGCACTTGCTCTTCAGATCCGAGGAGAGAGAGGCTCGTGACTATCCGAGGAGATGTTCATGAGGGTGTGTGGTCAAGACCGTTTAGTGATCTGAGGGGGTGCATAATCAAGGCGATGATGGGATGGTTTGATGAAAACTGAGGGCTTAGGGTTCTCCACGTGTCACGTTGAGTCGACTCCACGTGTTCCCCTCAATTCTCCCCTATCATATTCCGAAATATTTTTAAAACATTTCTTCCATAAAAGCAACAATAGGAGAAAAACCTTCATTATATCTATATTTGAAGGAGCTCCAAAGCTACGTTGACAAATACTCCATAACAGTTATTCTTAATGACCTTACAAAAGAAAAACATATTCCAGGAGGAAATAAAAAAATATAAGGAAACAATGGAGCGGCCTGTGGATGTTATTGCTGATTTCAATGCAATTTGATCCTGAGAGGAGAAAAATGGAGAGCCATAGAGTACTGGTGAAATGGTTAAATTTGAAAGGACGATCTAGAGCCAACAACTCTATGACCCCTCGTTTACATGGGAGAAGCTTCACCTGGATAAACGACAGAGCAAGGCCGACTCGGCTAGGCTCGGTCTCTTCCTACTATTGGCATATTGGATTACCAATTTTTGGAGAATATAACAAACAACACTACCCTGAATCAAATCGGACCACACACCAATTAACATGTAATGCAGCCACCAAATCTCATATTAGACCCCTTTCACTTTAACGGGGATTGGAGTAAAATCAAGAGTTTTCGGGACACGATTAAAGGGTGATGATAGGGAACAAACTATATTAGCAACAGAGCCTTCATACTCTCCAAAAAGCTAATACTAATAAGGGTAAGATTGATGAAATGGCATAAGGAAAATACATGGGAGAAAATCATAAGAAATGAAGAAACTAAGTTGGGGCCGGAGATAGGTAGATGGAGATGAAGAACCAGCCTTCACCCTTGTCGGCTGTTTTCTCTCTTTAATTAATCTCACTTAATTACATATTACAAACCCTAAACATTATATATATACATCCATATAACCCGGATCCGTTATCGCTAACCCGGATCCATTATCGCAACACTCCCCCTCAAGATAGGCGATAGATATCAATCATCCCCATCTTGTTACATGCTTTAACACACTCTTGAGGACCTAATCCTTTAGTTAAGCAATCAGCTAGTTGTTCGCCAGAATGAACATAATTCAGCTTCAAAATTCTGTCATCCAATCTCTCCTTAATGAAGAAGCGATCAATCTCAACATGCTTTTTATGATCATGCTGTACTTGTTAGCAATGCTAATAGCCGATTTGTTGTCACACCAGAGCTTCAGTACATCACCTCTAAATAGTCTCAGTTCAAGCAACAAACTCCGCATCCAAAGCATCTCACAAAGACTAACCGCCATAGCCTGCATCACTGTAGGAATCAGACCGCAACCATCTCTTGTTTCTTGCTACGCCACGACAAAAGGTTACCCCAACAAAGACACAGTAACCTGAGGTGGACCTCCTGCATCCAAGCAGTTCGCCCAATCAGCATCACAATATCCCTCCACATCCAGATGCCCATGACTCCTAAACCAAAGGTCTTTCCCTGAGCTTCCCTTCAAGTATCTCAGAATTCTGTATACTGCTTCCATATGCTCAACCTTAGGATCATGCATATACCTACTCACCACGCTCACAGCATATGCAATATCAGGTCTCGTATGACATAAGTAGATAAGGCGACCAACAAGTCTCTGGTAGCGCTCCTTGTTCGCCGAGTTACTAGATTGGGCACATAACTTGTGATTCTGCTCAATCGGAGTAGAAGGTACTCGGCACCCTAGCATTCCTGTTTTAGTGAGTAAGTCCAGAACATACTTCCTCTGAGAAAGTACTATTCCTTCAGAAGACTGTGCAATCTCAATACCAAGGAAATATCTTAGTTGGCTCAAATCCTTGACTTCAAACTCTTTACCCAGCCTTCATTTTAGGTGAGAGATCTCCTCAACATTATCTCCTGTAATAACAATATCATCCACATAGATGGCCAGAATTATGATATGGGATTTAAAGTGCTTGTAGAAGACAGTGTGATCCCCACTACATTACATATAGCCCATACCACATACTGCACGTATGAACCTGTCAAACCATGCCCTTGGAGATTGCTTCAACCCATATAAGGACTTCTTCAGCCTACACACTTTCCCAACTGTCTGCGGAGTAGTAGAGCCAGGAGGAAGCTCAATATATACCTCCTCTTGTAGATCTCCATGCAATAATGCATTTTTGACATCCAGCTGATGTAGTGGCCAACCAAAGTTCATTTGCAGCATGAGATCAAAGTCCTCACCATGCTCATCTTTGCAACTGGAGCAAATGTCTCATCATAGTCAATCCCATAGGTTTGGCTATACCCCTTTGCAACTAGCCTCGCCTTGTACTTGTCAATCTTCCCTTCAGGAGTTTGCTTCAAA
This sequence comes from Dioscorea zingiberensis, assembly GCA_026586065.1. Lineage (NCBI taxonomy): Eukaryota > Viridiplantae > Streptophyta > Magnoliopsida > Dioscoreales > Dioscoreaceae > Dioscorea > Dioscorea zingiberensis. The sequence continues at coordinate 47,319,954 of CM048824.1, read as the reverse complement.
GTGTACACCCACTTACAGCCAACTGCCTTTTTCCAGTTGGGAGAGACACAAGTTCCCAGGTCTTATTCTTCTCCAAGGCTTGGAGTTCCTCCCGCATAGCACCTTGCCACTTAGGATCCTGTTGTGCCACTCGCCAGTCATTCAGTATTGGCACTGAATGTAATGATGCAATGAAGGTTTTGTATGCAAGAGACAAGGAGGAATAAGAGACAAAGTTAGCAATATAATTCTCAAAGCCAACCGAGCCGGGGCAATAGGCAAACTAAGAGAGATAAAGACATTACCACCCAACTCAGAAGGAGACGGGGAAGATCCTGAGGAAGAAGGAACTGAGGAGAGGCCTGGGGCAGTGGCATGAGTGGACTGGTCATCAATCTCAATCATAGGGAGTGCGGAGTGTTGTTATAGCTGTGGTTGCTGCTCTCCATGCTCCCTTGGACACCTGTCTGAGCCCCCCTCAAGTACCTCCTTCTTTACACCTTCAATTCTCTTTGTTCTCGTGTCAGATCACTATCAACATTTTCATCTTCACTGTTATTTCCATGCTCCCCCTGATCTCCATGCTCTCCCTGATCCATGTCATTCATAGGATACGGTATTAGCCCCATAACCATATCTCTGCTATTCCCCCCCTCTCGACCAGCACCGCATGTGCTAGGAGAGGAATCTTCAAAGAGGGATGTCAAGTCCGTCTTCTCACCATAGAAAGGCTCCGACTCCCTAAAGGTCACATCCATACTCACAAATAGCCGACGCTTAGTCGGGCTCCAGCATTTATAACCCTACTGACTAGAAGAGTACCCAACAAATATACACTTCACAGCCTGAGGGTCCAACTTCCCTACCGAAGGCCTATGATCTCCCAAAGCAGTGTAACTAAACACCTTAGGAGGGATGATAAACTTGTTCTCACCCAAGAGCATCTCGCATGGTGTCTTCATTCCCAAAGACTCAGAAGGCGTAAGGGTTGATGATGAGATAAGCGGTCATCCAATACCTCACTCCATATGGGATCTCGGGCATATCTATCGAGCATAATAGAGCGCCACCTCCAACATATGTCTATTCATTCAAGCCATACCGCATTTTGGGCCGTACAGAGTTCTGGGCAAGATGACGTCTCTATGCAAGATCCTCGAAAGGCATAAGAAGGATGCAAAAGCTCGATTAACATACTCGCCTATTGTCACCCATACAATCCAACCTTTGCATTGAATCAATCTTCACACAAGCACAGAAGTCTTGAAAACACCGAAGCACCTCACTATTGTGTTTTATCAAATAAATCCAAGTCATGCGAGAATAACAATCAATGAAAGTCACAAACCACTTGAATCTACAAACTGAAATAACTGGACAAGGTCCCCATACATCCGAATAAATAAGAACAAATGGTTCAACACTTCGAAGACCAATACTAGAATAAGTAGAACGTGTATGCTTGCCAAACTCACAAGCATCACATACAAGTGTACTCCTGTCTACTTTGTCCATTAATTCTGGTTGCAACCTACGTAAGCTTTCGAAAGATAAGTGACCCAGACGACAATGTTGGAGTAGTACTGCAGCCTCTACTCCCCCACATACAGTAGCAGCAAGAGCAACATCAACACTCCCCTGATCCAAGTACCAAAGTCCATCACGCCTGGTGTCAGTTCCAAGCCTCTTCCCGATTCGCTTCCCCTAGAAAAGACATGATTCAAGGTCAAAAGAACTTGGCAGTCTAATTGATCAATAATAGAGCTAACTGAAAGAAGGTTAACGGGGAATAAGGGAACGTGTAAGACAGAAGAGAGTGTGATTGATGAAATGCATTTGACCGAGCCAATCCCTCTAATGGGTTGAGAAGTCTTATCAGCAGTTTGGACGGTCTCATTATGAGTATGCCTATATGGTGAATATGATGTAAACTCACTACATGCGCCAGTAATATGCCTAGATGCTCCTGAATCTACAATCCATTCTACATGCAATTTCTTTGTAGATGCAAGTGCCTGGCCCTGAATACTTGTGCCCGCATGGGCATAGTTGGCAAAGTTACCGAAAGCAGTGGTCATAGCAAGATCCTGTGTGGCCTGGCCTGTGCCCTTGGAGCTCTCAGTCCTCAGCTTCAACTGTCTAAACTACTCCAACTCAGCAACATCAGCAGCGGATATCTCAACAGTCTAACCCTCATCAGTAACTGCTAAGTTGGCTTTAGTACCTCCACGTGCACCTCTATAGGCCCCTCTGCCTCCACCTCCAAGAGACGAGACGTACCACACGATCACGCAATTCTCGTGGATTACGCCGGTTGTAAGGCAATTGTAGCTGAGATGCCCCTTTCTCCCACAGTTGTAGTACTCTCTTTCATCAGTAACAGGAGCAGGAACTACCAATGCAGACCGAACGGGAGGTGATGTATCACCAGTCATCACCTTCAATCGAACCTCCTCTTGGGCCATCGCAACAATAGCCTCCTCCATAGTGGGAAAGGAGGATTGATGACGCATTGTGGCTCTCTTGTGCTCAAACTCTGCATTCAGACCCTTAAGAAAAGGAGTCACCCTCCTACGCTCGATCCATTTCTTGCCCAAAGCGGCGCATGTAGTATCTGGAAATGCCAAGGGATCATAATGGTCCAAGTCAGACCAAAGGTAATGCAGTTCAGCAGCATATTCCAAGACATTCTTCTCCTCCTGCTTCAGATTGTCAATTTTTGTCTGAACTTCAACCATAAGCATCACATTATTTGCTCCAGAATACATCTTGGCTAGCATTTTCCACATATCAACCGCATTACAAATTGTCTCCACCATCCCAGCAATGGTCGGAGATATCGAACTCATCATCCATGCTACCACCAGGGAATTAGTGGTGCACCAGGTCCTCCACTGGGCGCTCCCCTTGTCTGCAGGCTCAACACAGGTCTCATGCACATAATGCTCAAGCCCCTTTGTGCTCAAGATCGGTTCACCGAGACTAACCTTTATAATTCTTTTGTCCCTCCTAGTTTCACATTGTTTGGCATCACGGCTCTAGCCTTTACACCATCTCGTATGCGTGGCATAATCTCCATTGGATAAGGCATCGGCCTCACTCTTGGCTTTGAACATCCTTGCAAGTTCCCCAAGAATATCCTTCATATCCTGAGTGGTGACTGGAGTCGCCATCACCATAATTCAACAAATCACAGCTTCACAGCAACCACTATTTGAGGACCCACAGCAACAACCCACTGCACAAATCACAAAGCACCCATAGCTCACAGAAAGAACCCAAATCAATTGCGTGCCCTCTACAAGCCCCTCAGAGTAACGCTGAGCGCCGACAAAGACCCAACAACTTCTTCACCCCGGCCTCATCGGCCCTCGCTAACTCCCTAGATCTCGCCACTCCCCGTGCTCACTGTTCCGTGAAGTAAAGATCACCCGGCCAGCCTCCCTCGTGGAAGTCGAGCAAGTGTGAGATCTCTGCCTCCTTTCAGCAGTCAGGCCAGATCCACCGCCGATTGAGAGCTCTCCAGCGTCGACCTGCGCTCCAGCAGTGGATCAGCAGCCTCTATGAGCAGATCTGGCTCAGATCTGGCTGTCGAACAGCAAATCAGCAGGCTCTCCCCATCGTCTAGCCTCCTAGTTCTGATACCATGAAGAAACTAAGTTGTGGCCGAAGATAGATAGGTAGATGGAGATGAAGAACCAACCTTCACCCTTGCCGGCTGTTTTCTCTCTTTAATTAATCTCACTTAATTACATATTACAAACCCTAAACATTATCTATACACATCCATATAACCCGGATCCGTTATCGCTAACCCGGATCCATTATCTCAACAAGAAAGAAGGAATTACTCCAAAGCTAGAATTCCAAGAGATCATCCAAGAATCTATGGAACTACAACTATAGGGGACATATGAGAATTCAAGCCTTAGGAAAGCTTACAAACAAATCATAAAAGATGAAGAATCTCACTGCCGACAATATCCAGAGTAACATGGCTAAAAGAAGGGGATGACAACACTAAATTCTTTTATACAATAGCAAGCTAACGCAAAAACCAAAATTGGATCCACAAGATTATACACCATGGGAATACCCATGACATCCCTGAAGACATAACCCTAGCCATTAAAAAACACTTCAAGGAGATCTTCGGATCGAAGAGGGAACTGCGCTACACTTCAAATTGGGACACACTCTTTGCCCACAAGGAACCAATATGTTCGGAGAATCTAGAGGACCCATTCACCAATGAAGAGATATAGATGGTTGTCAAGGAATTAAGCCCCAACAAGGCCCCTAGACTAGACTGTTTCCCAATGAACTTCTATCAACAAGGATGGGGAATCATCAAGGAAGACATACTCAAGCTCATGCAAGAGTTTTATAATGGGGAGGCACAACTAGAAAAAAAAATAAATTGGCCACACATCCTCCAAATTACATAAAAGAGACCACTGGAAAATCAAAGATTACTAACCAATTAGTCTTCTCAATTGGTAAATAAAGATAAACACTAAAGTGCTAGCAAGCTGCCTACAAGCAGTTATTAGAAAATTGATAGACGAATCCGAAACTACATTCATAAAAGGTTCATGTATATGAGACAACATCATAGCTGCATAAGAGCGCATACACAATGAAGCCGCTAATTACAACAATGACATACTCCCTCAAGATTGACTTCAAGTAAGTCTTTGACACTTGGTCGATTGGGATTTCCATGAGTTACTCAATGGAAAGAGGTTTTGGATCCAATTAGGTAGCTTGGATTAGAGCAATCCTACATAGCTCAAAAGAAAATTTTCTAATTAATAGAAAGCCGTCTAGTTACAACAGACAACAAAGGGACTATGACAAGGGGTCCCCCTCTCACCCTTTCTCCTCGTACTGACATCAAATGTCTTTTACTCTATGTTGACAAACGCAACAAAGGCCAATATTTTTAGGTGCATCCAATGCGGTAATCTTAATACATATGAAATCATCCTCCTTCAATATACAAATAAATTGTTGGTCCTATGTGCAGGGGAATGAGAGCATTTCAGGACCCGTAAGCTGACTTTTACATGTGCAAGGGCTTATCTGATCTCAGGATAAACTACCAGAAGAGCGCATTGATAGCAATCAACACAAATAACCATAACCCAAAAGCACTAGCATAAATTATGAACTGCACACTCGGAATACTACCTATAATGTACTTGGGCATGTTAATCTCAGTCACGAGACCGCGAAACGCTCATAATATTGAAGATCAACGAACGTATAAACACCTAGAAAGGCAGGCTATTATCGTTGAGGGGGTGAATCACACTGCTAAACTCGATGCTTAGAACAATTGTGAACTACTGGCTAGCAATATATAGACTACCAGAATGGGCGGTATGCCGTATAGGTGCCCTACAATGAGACTTCTTATGAAAAGGAGTGCAATCGGAGTCAAAGATATATAGACTGGTGAACCAGGGTCGGCTATGCAGACCAAAGGAACAGTGAGGTTGGGGGATCACTAACATTAAAAGTTTCAACATTATTATGCTAGGGAAATAGTAGTAGGAGAATCCTCATTGGTGAAGCTACAATATGCCACATAATCATTAAGCTTACGTACTACATAAATAACTACACAAACCCTTACCAAAAAGTGAAGGGAAGGGCATAACACAAGAACGCGATGTCGTGCTATGTAACAATACATCCCAGGCAGGGAAAGGAACCACGATAAACTTCTAGCTTGACAACTAAGTTGATGGGAAATCCCCATGATCCATAAACCCGTCACTACAAGAGATGATAGTTAACAACAAAATATCAGTGGTACGTGGAAGCACAAAAAAACATCACACAAGGGACAAGACTCCAAAAACAAGGCCCGCTAACACAAGAGGGCGTAACAAAATTTAACCTACTACTCTTGAAACTAGAAAAGAGAGATACAAATACCCGAAACAGTTGACAATTGAAACTAGCAGTACTGAGAAAGGATTTCACCATCAACACTTTACCAATTCTTAGTTAATGGAGGTATAATGAGATGCCAATTACACAATCATTTTTGAAGAAATGTGTATGCTAAAAAAATAAAGCCTTTGGTGTGACTCACATGGGATAATAATATCCTAATCATTGATAACCTAGCAAAGTTATAATGAAAAAGAAATTTGACCACGTGTTATATGTGCCAAGGGGAAGATTAAACTAGACCACATCTTATATGTGAATGTGAGAAATGGAAGATATTTTCATAACTCATCAACTAATTTGGCATCAAGTTTTGGCCTATGATCATTTGGCATGTGTATAAAATTCATGCAACAAAAAGACACAAATGTGAGTAAGTTTCCTCTTTTCCACTCCAAACACTTTGGAAAATGTCCAATTTGAAAGGAGATGTGGGTGACAAATTATTCAATTAAAGTGCAGTCCTTAAAGCTTACCCAAAATATTTTGGACAAATTGGTTAATGAAAAGATGCATATTGGAGTCTCCCGAAAATAGTGTGGTTTGTTCCCTCAACTACTCTATTTTATTGAGAGGTCATTGGAATTGTTAACTACTCTATTTTATTGAGAGGTCATTGGAGTCATTGTAGTCATTGGTTGGGAGATATCCCACTTAGGGAAAAGAATAACTTTTGAAAAAATTTGAATTTTTTTAGAGGAAAACTTTAAATCAAGTGTATTAATGATGAAATAGTGATGTGTTTTCTATACATTGGTGGATAACCCATTATTACATTTTTAAATCTCAATTAAAGATTTTGACGGGAAAAACTTTTTATTGGGTTATCCATATGCCAAACACCACAATTCCACATCACTACCTTATCATTAATATCTTTGATTTAAAATTTCCCTCCAAAAAAATTCAAAATTTTTCAAAAGTTATTCCTATCCCGAGTGAGATATCCCCCAACCAAACACAACTCATGTCTTGGATGTGTGTTCTATCACTCTATAAACTTTTAAGTTGTTTTCTTATATCCCTTTCAACCATAGCACAAATTTTTTTTTGAATACCTATAAGACTTGAACTTTGGAGTTTAAAGGATGGGCCAAAACTTTTCTTGAAGCATTACTTGTGAATGTGAAGAAAGTAGGCACTACCAATGTTTTTAAACCCTGACTGCATTCGTTGGCCTGACCCAAGAAAACTCCTCAACCGCAAACAAATCCTGGCCCTGCAGGTTTCAATCTAGTCCGGGTCAAGTATTTTAAGGGTGATATATATATATATATATATATATATATATATATATATATATATATATATATACGGGGATGATATTATAAGGTCAGCTGGATTACTGTGCAAGTAAGGTCGCCTCCCATTTGACCACTTGCACAGTGTTTTAAGGGTTTCCAACCATATGGATGGAAAGAACATCGAAAAATAAGCTAGCATGTTAATTTCCATACAATTTGGGAACTTCTAGGGTCTTCATCTTGACGGGTGAAAATTTATAGAATCTTACCGGTTCAAAATTTCACCATTTAAGATGAAGACCCTACAAGTTCCCAAATTGTATGAAAATTGACATGTTAGCTTATTTTTTGATATTCTTTCCATCCATACGATAAGATTTTCTCAAAACACTGTGCAAGTGGGCCAAAACGAGGCGACCACACTTGCACAGTGATAAGACTGGCCACATAGTATCAGTCGTGTGTATATATATATATACATATATATATATATATATATATATATATATATACCTGAGCATGATATAGTCTTGGTCCACCGCTATGTGAGGTACACTATCTCGGAATTTTGAGCCTTCAGCTTCGAGCCCCGGCCCGATAGTGTACTCACATAGCTGGTCAAGCGATTATATCACGCTCAGATATATATATATATATATATATATATATATATGTAAAATCCATGAATTTTTTAGAAAATAAATATTTTGTTATTTTTTCTTGAGAAAAATATTTAAATTATTTATTTCCCCCGATTAGTGTTATTGTGGGATTAATTGATATATTTAAATTAATGGAAATTAAAATTATTATGGGGTCTGTAGGGACCTAATAGTAATTTTTGAAAGAACTGAGGACCTTAAAGAAGTTTTCCCCTCTCTCAGCCTTGGACCTAAGTGTAATTTTGAAAGTGTCAGGGACCTCTCATAAAATTTCGTGAGAGAAAACCCTATTAGAGGGAATGAACGGCTGAGATTAAAACATCTATAGCTATGCTAGATCTCGAGACATTATAACGGTCGTTAAGGAGCCACGTGGCGCGCCCAGAATAGATCCATCCTATCGTAGCTGGATACGAGGCAAGAGAGGTGGTTAATCTGGAAGTGGCCTCACAAATGAGGGTGTTCCCGTGTCTGGCCTATCTCACGAATAGATATATCTCGAGACATAAGAAGGAGATCGGCCCGTCAAATTTCAAACAAATCCTGACGGTTGATCTCGATCGTCGTCGGATACGAGAATGAGGGATTGAATAAGAACCCTTGATCGGGATCAATTGATCACCGCCCTCCATCGCCTGAGAGACGATCCCAAGGCATCGTCCCCACCATCCCTCAGCCGTCTAACGTCTCCGGCCGCCCCGCTGCGTCCGTTGGCCGTTACCGCGAGAAGACCGGACGTTGCCGGCGAGTTTTATTACGCGAACGCCAACGCCCTTTCGCCTACTCATGCCTATATAAGGGACGGTCCCGGGCGTGAGTTGAAACAGAGGAAAAAATAGCGGAGCATTCTTCTCCGGCGCCGGTGAGCTCACAGAAGGGAGTTCGATCAATCCAGCGCGCTTCCGAGCTCGCAGACCTTCGGGGGAGAGCGCAGGAAGGCCGAAAGGAGGAGAAGGGCGGTACCTCGCAAGGGTTGAAGGAACAGTTCGCGGTGGTCGTAGCCGAGCACGTCGGAGGAGAGACAGAGAGGTTTTTTCCGGCTTCTACAGTGCCCTCGTCGTCAGCAAACTCTCTGTAAGTACCCTAAAACCATTTTAGAAAGTTTAGGGACGACTTTCATTACATGCCGATGACGGAGTGAGCTCGCCGGAGAAGCCTGTCTTGCGGCTGAGAATGGCGAGGTTGCGACTGAGAGATAGAGGGAGGGGAAGGGTGTTCTGAGCACAGTGTCAAGGCTGAGGACAGTGGAATAAGACCGGACCCGGAGTTGTCCGGCCACGTGAGCCACTTGATCAGCCATGCCGCTGTCATGACACATGGCAGATTTGTCCTTGAGAGAGAGAGAGAGAGAGAGAGAGAGAGAGAGAGAGAGAGAGAGAGCAAACAATAGAGAAGAAGAAAGACCTATTAAAAAAAATAATAATATAATTAAAGCATGAAAACTTAGGTATGTGACATTATTATTATTAGAAAACTATGGTATGTGACATATAATTGATTTATTTAGTGATAAATTAGTTATTAAAGTGAGATTTAGATAGTGTGACACATGCATAATTATTTAACTATGGGTATAGTTTTAAATGATTTTGAAACTATAGAGTGTGACAAATTATTAGCATGATTAATAATTTGAAAACTATAGTGAGACATAATTGAAAAGTTAATCGATTAATGAAATTGATTAAAGTGAACTACTTTAGGGTGTGACACATGTTCAATTAACCAATTAAAGATTATAAATCTTTGAAAATGGAACTTAAGATTGGTGATGATTATTAGGTTGGAAATGAAAGGTTTTAATAAAAGATTAAAACCTAAGTGTAATTAAATTCGAAATGTCTCTATTAATAGTGTTAACACTATTAATCAAATAGTCGTATAGTTTCGATAACTATATGGAACTGTAACTATGTGACATAATAATTAAGTAAATATTATTATTGAAATGAGGCAAATAGAAATTAATTAATTAAGTTCATAAATGTGGATAAGTTGTTATGTGATGGAAATTATTTAGTAAGGAATCTAAATAAATTCAAAGAGGACTAATAAACCCTAAGCAAGGTGGAACCTAAAACTTTAGGGTTTAAAAGTTGCCAAATGACCAAAATGCCCTCCTAGGGTAAAGAGGAGAATATGGTCAATTTAAAGAGGCCCAACTCAACTAAAATGACTTAATAAAAGTCAGACTCGACAAATAGACTAAAGTTGACTAGGTTTGACCAAGGTAGAACCAAAAGTCAACTAAAGGACATAGAAACTGGAATAAGGGCTGGTAACCTGAAAGATGGTCCTTAGGACCCGTTAGTGGGTCTAAGCCCAACGAGTGTGTAGGACATGCATTTGAAGGTAGAAAAATTTGACTCTAATAAGAGTCTATGTATGCCAGATACTCTCAAGGAAGACGTAAGGCGTTTCAAAGGAGACCAGGAAGACATTTGGTTTCTCTGGAGGTAAGTTCACTTGCCTAGTTTCCACCCGGTGACGGGACTTCTTGGATTTGCTATGAATTTTTATTATATGCACTGCTGAAGTCATACATGCTATTCATACTTTTTTTGAAATCCTGTTGAGCATGCGTGTTCGTTTTCGGGACGTTGGAGTCCCTATTTATCGTGTTCTACTGCCCGGACTCAGTGGAGCTAGGGAAGCTCCAATTTAGGAATGTTAAGGGACAGGACCCCCCTGACTTTCCTCGGCTGACCCTACCGTAGAAGTAACTCTCAAGGTCGTACTGTCGCCGGGCATGGTACATCAATCGCGTGTTAACACGTAGAAGAGGTAGTTCTACCAACCTGTGACCGGAGGGTCAAACGACCACCTAGGTCGTATTTACATCCAAAAGCTGGACATACTGGCCGGGAGAAAATTTTGAGTTCTCTTAAAACTCATTGCAGAGCCCGAGGGCTTCTCAGATTTCCGGGGGTAAAATTACCTTTAACCTGTTTGTGGTAGACTCCTAGGACTATGTTGTTGATATTATGTTCTTATGACGTTGTGATCTGCAGGGGTACTTACTGGGCTTTCCATTCGAAAGCTCATGTGTTTTCTTTTCCTCTTTTACAGATTCCGAGGTTTAGGAGGGGAGAGGAGCCTGGGGAGAGGACTCCGGAGGACCAGAGGTTATAGGAGTCTCCTTTATCTTTATTTTTGTGAGCATTGTTATGATAGGACCCGTATAGGGACCAGACTGTTTTAGGGCCTATGGACCCGGTTGACTCTATGTTCCTTGGAACACGAGTTTATTTATTTTTATGGATTGTTATCTGCTTATCACATTATTAGGCCTTGTGTTTGAGTTGAGTTCATCTCTTCTTTAATACGGCCGGTCTGTTGACGTGCTCGAGGTCCCGGACTCCGGGTCGGGGCGTTACAATATATATATATATATATATATATATATATATATATATATATATATATATAGTATTGCACTACAATCAGGCCGGCCAGATCACTGTGCTGATCCAGCCACCTCCCATTTTGGTCCCTTGAGCACGTTTGAAGGATTTTCAACTGTACGGATGGGAAGATCATCGAAAAATAAGGTAGTCTGTCAATTTTCATATAATTTGGTGACCGTTTGGTCCTCCCATTTAACGGTTCTTATTTTAGGAAAATTTTAACAGTTCAAAATTTCAACCATTAAGTGGGAGGACCAAACGGTCACCAAATTGTATGAAAATTGATATGTTAGCTTATTTTTCGATGATCTTCCCATCCGTACGGTTAAAAATCCATCAAACATGCTCCAAAGCCAAATGAGCTACATTACGGACTGTAATCTGTTCCAAATTTTGGCCGCACAATAGAAGGATATATATATATATATATATATATATATATAGAGAGAGAGAGAGAGAGAGAGAGAGAGGATTAGGTCGGCCGCAAATGTGGCCGCCTAATACTATCACTACTATTATGTATATATATATATATATATATATATATATATATATACAGGACTGATATAGTGTGACCGGCCATAACACTGTGTAAGTGCAGTCGCTCCATTTTAGCCCACTTGCATAGTATTTTAAGGATTTTCAACCGTATGGATGGAAAGAACATCGAAAAATAAGTTAGCATGTCAATTTTCATACAATTTGGGAAGGTGTAGTGTCTTTAAAAGTGAAATTTTGACCTGATAATATTTCTATAAATTTTCATCCGTTAAGATGAAGACCCTACACTTTCCCAAAAATTGTATGAAAATTGACATGGTAGCTTATTTTTTGATGTTCTTGCCATCTATACGGTTGGAAATCCTTCCAAACATGCTCCAGTGTGGCCAAATGGGAGCGTAATAAAATGAAACAAGATCTCCTGGTTGGCCTTACCAATGTTATCGAACCGGGACCGGACATTGAATGGCCAAGGTCCCGAAGTCACCTGATTCACCTATTCAACCGTCGGGTCAATTGGGTCAATGTCGGGTCAATATAAATATTAATAATAAAAAATTATATTAAATAATTTATAATAAAACTATTTTTAAAAATTATTATAAAGAAAAGTATTATAAAAACTATTTTAAATAAAAAATTATGTTTTAAATAATTTAAATATTTGAAAAATAAAAAAATAAAAATTGACCGGTTCAACCACCGGTTTAATGACCGGTTCAACCCGGTTCAGTCCGGTTCATAACGGTTCAATTGCTTATGCAGGTTAATTGCGTAATCCTGGGGCCGGTTCCATACGGGCCTAATTCGCTTTTGTTCAACCTATTGGACCCACGGTCCGGCCCTCAGGCTCGATAACTATGGGCCTTACCTTATCAAAATTACATATATATATATATATATATATATATATATATATATATATATATATATATACATATATATCGGCAGATATAAAAGTACCGGTAATATTGTTCCGGTCAAGTCACCTCCTATTTTGGCCCTTGGAGCATGTTTTAAGGATTCCAACCGTATGGATGGAAAGAACATCAAAAAATAAGATAGCATGTCAATTTTCATACAATTTGAGAACTTGTAGGGTTTTCATCTTAACGGGTGAAATTTATAAAAATCATACCGGTTTAGAATTTCACCCATTAAGATGAAGGCCCTACAAGTTTCCAAATTGTATGAAAAATGACATGCTAGCTTATTTTTCAATGTTCTTTCCATCCATACGGTTGGATTTCCTCAAAATATTGTGCAAGTGGGTCAAATGGAGGCTTAACTGAACCGAGTTTAACAGTTTCCTACTGACACAACTTATCAGTTCAGATATATATATGTATATATATATATATGTATATATATATATATTATGACATCATCTGATTCAACTGAAATGGGTCATCTGGTCAGACCGACTGACTTGTGACCTAATTATGAGACCGGTTAGCTTCTCGGTCGAGTTTTAAAAGCATTGGGCACTACAACTAAGATATTTAACCCCTATGGAACAAATATCAAATATATTAAATCCAAAATCTAGTTATGTCTTTGTAGGTCCATTCCTCTTTAGAGGAATAGTACATTTTTGTCAAACTAGTGATCACATAGATTATATTTTGATAACTCTGAAATTTAAATTTATGTAGATAAATAAATTTATTTAATTATGGGGGTAACTTAAGTAAAAACAGTATATCCCATATATGGAGACGCAGCAAATGAGAAAAGATTTAGTGGGGAGGGATTTTTGTTTTTATAATGAGATGGTAATCATGAAGAAAAGTTATATGGAGGGAAGCAAGGTTTTTTCCACCAAAAATAACTCCGTATATGGGCATTTAGACTGAAAAATAATTCCCTAAAAAAGACCGAAGACATGGGGATACCGAAAGTTATGGGAATTATATAGATATTTAAGAAGTTTGCATGGACTATATGTTACTTACCTCATAAAAAAATTGCATAATATTAACAATTAAAATTACATATTGTTTTACTAATTAAATTTTGATAAATAGAGTGTCGCGAAGTGAAAGGGGGGCAACATTTTTGTATGAATAATTTTTAATATGTATTGACAAAGAATTTTTACAAATTAATTTTTGACATATAATATAAATAATAACTTAAAAAATATTAAAATATAAAATTTTATAAACTAAATTGTAATATATGATATAAATAAGAGAAAATTATCTATTAGTCCCTAGCACTATTTATGCACTATTTGCCCTTATATCCTACCCACCCAAAACACTATTTATACTAAATCCCTACACACCTCCGCCCAAGGACCCCTAGGCAATTAAGTAACTATTCAAAGGATGAATAGTTAAATATCTATATAAATAATTACTTTAAAAAAAATTAAAATATAAACAGTAAAATCGTCCTCTCTCACGTCCACCAAATGTAGGATTCTAATCCAATTTTTTAATCCTACACGGCCAAACACAAGACAACATAATATTATCCCATTTCATCATATTCCATTCAACCCAAAATAATAATCCTATCCGATCCTGAGTACCAAAGACGGCTTAATGTCTAACTTCAGGGTCAATTGGTCGTCTCGATAAAGCACGACAAGGGCACAACTCATGTCAGGTATTATGCGTACACGTGCTGACATAGCCTGTCTCCGAGCTGTGTAGGGCCGACACGACCTAAACCCCCGTGGAGTCAGCCTAGAATGAGGGTGGTAAATAAAATAAAAAATAGAAAAAAGAAAAAAATTCTGAAAAACTTATAAAAAATCCAGAAAATACCATATATTAAAAACAAGGATTAAAGTCATTTTTTGTCCCTGTACTTTGACCTAATGTTCATTTTCATCCCTGTACTTTAAATATCTTTGATACGGTCCCTGTACTTTGAGGTTTTTGTTCGAATATGTCCCTAGTGCTGACGTGGCATCACATTTGGCTAGTATTTCTGACGTGGAGGATTACGAGGCAAGGTTAGGATGACGTGGCATGCTGACATGCCATAACATAATGGATTTCGAATAAATTATTTTTTTATATGATGATGTGGTATGCTGACGTGGCATGCCACTTGGAATAAAAAATTAACCGTATTCAGTCTGTATGTCACATGTGCTGCCACGTCAGCACCATGGATGTATTTGAACAAAAACCCCAAAGTACAGAGACCATATCGAAGATTTTTAAAGTACAAGGACGAAAATGAACATTTGGTCGAAGTACAATGACCAAAAATGACTTTAATCCTAAAAACAAATAGTAAATAAATTCATAAAATTGCTGAAAAATTAAAAAAAAAAACCAAAAACAATTCTTTAAACAAAACTCTGCAGAGGGGATGGGACCTCAATGCTGATAAAGAATCACCCTGGAGTATACTATGCTGGATGAATATCACGATGTTTTAGAGATAAATAACATGTTTACTTAAAAATTATTCCTGATATCTCTTTCCTCATATTATCTTGGTTGGATGCAGTACCATTATCCAAAAAAATCAAAGCTGGAGGAGGCCCAAAGGCTTGTGAAGAGAAGCTTGGAGTTCACAGATGCCACCACAACTCAAATCACGGAGTAAGCAACGACGCTCGAGGACGAAGTCCGCAGCCCCAAAGAAAGAACTCCAAGATCAAAAATCTTGATCAAGAATGTGACATCATTCTGACTCAGTATATCTTTTGTCCATTTTGGTTGAGATTCCATGTACTAAATTTTTATATCATTATTAATAAATAATGTGGTTTATCTATTTATTTCAAAAAAAAATCCCAAAAAATAAGAAGAAAAGCTTCTTAGAAAAACTTCTAAAAAATCCAATCATGAAAAAGAAATTGGATCACATGTTTATCTGTGCAACGGGACGGCTAACTTAGAAATCTCTCTCCAGGCATGTCTCGCATGGGATAATAAGATCGTAATCATTGATAACCTAGCAAAATTATAATGAGAAAGACATTGGATCACATGTTTTGTGTGCGAAGTGAAAGATGAAACTGGACCGCATGTTATATGAACGAGAAAGACATTGGATCACATGTTTTGTGTGCGAAGTGAAAGATGAAACTGGACCGCATGTTATATGTTTGAAATGGAAGATATTTTCATAACGAAGAACTATTTAATCAACTACTATTCATCCCGTCACAGTCAGTCACAGTCAGGTGACAGAGTGTAAGAGAGAAAAAGAAAGGATTCCATTAACCATAGTCAGCGATCCGCCATGGCTTCCACTCCCATCAAGAAGCTATCTAAAGGGATCCAGGAGGTTCTGATCTTCAAGAACGAAGAGGATGTCTCAGTCTCTCTGGCGAAGCTCACGGCCGAGCTTTCGGAGAAGTACACGAACGATAAGGGTAAATTCACTGTCGTTCTCTCCGGTGGAACCCTGATCGACTCTCTCAGGTGAGAATCGTAGCTCAATCTTTGGTTTTTCCTTTTGATGTTTTGATTCTTCTTCGATTGGTGGGCAATGCTGCAGGAAGCTGTTGGAAGCTCCGTACAAGGACTCTGTGAACTGGGCGAAGTGGCATGTGTTCTGGGTTGATGAGAGAGTGGTGCCCAAGAATCACCCGGACAGCAATTACAAGCTCGCCTATGATGGGTTTCTCTCTAAGGTGAAGCAAAGATCACTGCTTTTTTTTTTTATCATCTTTACCATCTCTTTTATTGTTCAGTGGATTGTTTCAATTATGCCTTTTTTTTTTCTTTTCCCTGTTTAATGGATGTATGCTTTGGATATAATGGAGGGAGTGAGATGTTTACTGGTTTAGGCTTGGCATTTGAACTGGTATCATGTTCAAGAAGTTTGGTTGGTTGTCATAGGATTATGGTTTTATCATGATGTTCACAGGATGCTTAGATTAGAGTTTTATGGTGGAAAATAAGAATATTGGTTCTCCTGTTGCTTATACTTATGTTGGAAGAGAATATTGTTCTACAAATAACTAGTTTGATGTCTACTTCATATTTGTATTCATAATTCGTTCTAGTTGTCGAAAGCACTCTGTGTTGCTTTTCAGAAGAAAACTAAAAGCCTAAGGGATGTCATATGTTCATCCATTAGGATCTAGGAATAGGGATTGGGAGAGGCGTAATTACTAGGAAAGTTACTTTGCTTACAACCTAAGCTCCAAATGGTTTTGATAGAAGTCTATTTTGAAAATTGGAAGAGGGGCTTCTGCTATGTTCCTGTGCTGCTGCTTCCAACTTCTTGCACTTTGCAAATTATTGATTGCTATATGTAGGGCGGATGGTTATGAACAGCTTTAATTCACTTAGGTGGCGTTTGGTTAGATGTAACTGGAAATGCGATTGGATTCTGATTCACATTGTATGCTGAAATACATGTATTTGAAATACAATCTGATTAAATATGGTGTTTGGTTAGGTGTATGGCCGAAAATCTTGTATTACGCGAATTTGTGTTTGGTTGGAGGGATTTGTAAATCTGGAATTTGAAAACATGTTTTTGGCTTTCAAGTTAATAATAATAATAATAATAATAATAATAATAATAATAATAATAATAATAATAATAATAATAATAAAACAATAATAATAATAATAATAACAATAATAATAATAATAATAATAATAATACAATAATAATAATAATAATAATAATAATAATAAACAATAATAATAATAATAATAGTAATAATAATAATAATAATAACAATAATAATAATAATAATAATAATAACAATAATAATAATAATAATAATAATAATAATAATACTAATAATAATAATAACAACAATAATAATAATAATAATAATATAATAATAATAATAATATAATAATAATAATAATAATAATAATAATAACAATAATAATAATAATAATAATAACAATAATAAGAATAATAATAACACTAAAACAATAATAATAATAATAATAATAATAATAATAATAATAATAATAATAATAATAATAACAATAATAATAATAAAACAATAATAATAATAATAATAATAATAATAATAATAAAACAATAATAATAATAATAATAATAATAATAATAATAATAATAATAATAATAATATGATTGTGATTATTATGATTATAACATTATGTATTTTTTTTACATATCAGAAGGCCACACGCATGGCGTGTGGCGTGAATCGCTGTGATGTATTTGGTGCTTACAACCACCAATTTGGATGTAAGCATCAAATACACCACTTAATATTCAAAGCTTACAATCAGTTTGAGTTACATCCAACAACGCGTTGGTTTTCAGAATTACATCGTAACTCAAGTTACATCAGAATCGCTAAAACCAAAATGAAACAAACGCCACCTTAAATTTGTGACAATTGTATCAAAATATATGGATATGAAATATTTTATAACCTTTTGCAATGGTTTGCCTAGATGTTACATTACTACGAGGGAGTTTTGGAACTCAAAAGCTGATGTTTTAGGAATTTCATATACATACAAGAGTGAGAAAAATTGCTGAAAATATTAGCTTATATGGACCTTTCCTCTGGATATGTTGTTTGATAGAACATTAGTTGACACATGGATGAATGCGTTAGTAACAAACCTGCAACCATAATAGGAATTGATGTTCTTTCTGTTAAGATGGTAAGCCAATATGGATAAATTATGCCTCAATTGGGCATCAATTAATACTATTCATACCATACTAGATGTAATTTTCATCAAGCAAATAGTTGTCCATCCAATCAGTTACTCCAGTACCACACAATTCAGCTTAGTTAGGCCAATTCGGATTGTCTGCAGCACAACCAAACAATCATGAACTTTCTTTAATTAATGTTTAATTTCCTCAATGAACATGTGTGTAGTTTCTGATTTCATGATTTAATTAGAGTTAAATGTCAGCGATACCCCATCCCTCCATCCGAGCATCACACAAAAAGTCAAATGTCTTTTTTAAATAATAGATGCATTGTGTTGACGGGGGATTTTTTTAAATCATAGTTTAATTTGTAATGATTTGTGTCTACTTGTCAGGTGCCAATTCCATCAGGTCAGGTTTATGCCATTAATGATTCCTTATCAGCAGAGGGAGCTGCTGATGATTATGAGGCCTGTTTAAAACATTTGGTTAACACCGGGGTTCTGGAACTATCAACCACTACTGGTTTCCCAAAATTCGATCTCATGTTATTAGGAATGGGCCCAGATGGTCATATAGCTTCCCTTTTCCCTGGCCATCCTCTGCTCAAGGAGAAACATCGTTGGGTGACATACATTACCAACTCTCCCAAGCCACCACCTGTGAGAATCACCTTCACATTTCCTGTGATCAATGCATCTGCTAATATAGCCCTTGTAGTTACTGGACCTGGTGAAGCCGGTGCGGTGGCGAAGGCACTACGACCTGACCATCTGCCTGTTGAGATGGTTTCACTTGACGGAGAGTTTACTTGGTTTCTTGATAAGGATGCTGCTTCAAAGTTGCCTTATTAGGAGTGGTTATATCTCGATGTACTACTGCAGGAGTTTCGGCCATTGTGAGTGCCTTCCTTCGCTTCACTGTGACTGCTATTTAATAAATAATGCCTCCTGTTTAACAAATAAGCTTATGTTCAAAAGTCATGGAGATGTTGTGCATTTCCCAGCTTTCTGAACATATGAAGTCATGGAACTGTGTGGTTTCCAGCTTATAAAGTCTATTTGCTGCATCTCTGTGTTTTTCTTAATATTGTTAAGTATGTTCTGATCATTATGTGATGTTATTGAATTCAAAATATAAGAGCTAAGCAGAGATTTTATATTTAGAGTTTTGAAAATAAGAAATTGGTTTTTCTTTGTTTTCTAAATACATTTAAAAAGAAATTCATCCCAAAATATGCATAACTTAAAATTTCAGATTTCATAAGTAGAAAAATCTAACACAGCCTCGACTCAACGCAAAGAAGCAGCTTGTCTTCGTCTATGATGGCATCGAGAGAGTATGAGCAATATCAATGAAGATCTACAGAATGATCCTAATCAAACCGAATGAGATCAAAGGAAATCTGGAGTGAACCAAATCAATCAGAATTAGAGCATCACTCAGCTAGTGATCCAGACACTAATAAACTTGTAAAGTGTAAATCAAACACAAAGGATTAATAATATCTCTCCTTATATAGAAATATATATAACTGTATTGGTGTCTGAATCACTAAGTGATGATTCTGATTGATCTTGTTCGTTCTCAATTTGCTTTGATCTCGTACAACTTGATTAGGATCATTCTGTAGATCTCCATTGATATCGCTCATAGATATATAAGTCTCACTTACAAAAATGGAGGGGAATGTGATTAGAATGGTGTTAAATTATCTCATGTCTCCATCCCATTTTAGATGATTTTTGTTTTTTCACATTCCCAAATCATTAAAAGGTTTATGCCATTAATGACTCCTTGTGACCTGAAGGAAGGAGTTGCAGTCTTGCAGATGACTATGAAGCAACCATGTTTGAAACATTTGGTCAGCTTTGGAATATTTCTTGAAGTATCAACTACAAACTGGCTTCCCAATATTTGACTTCATTCAACTTGGAAGGCATTAGGGTGCATCTGCTGTTCTTCATTTACTATGTAAATACATATATTGATACAATTATCTAACAATAATTTAAGTGTTTTGTCGGTGGTTTTTTATAAAATATTTTTTATGATTCTTATATTTATAAATAAGTAGATAAAAAGATAAATAATCTTTTTTTACAAAAAAAAAGAGAGTTGTCACCCACAGGTGTTAATAGGTATCGGAGACAATGAAACAGGAACAAGTGTTTTTTGATATTTTTTTTTAATGTGAAAATATTTGGATATCAACTTGCACGAAGAAATTTGACTAGTCTATTCACTCTTACAAGTAGGGTAGTAAATGGGCCGAGTTTGATCAGGTTGGGCCAAACTCGAATTTAGTTCAAAATAGTCTAGTTTGAGCTCGAGGTTGAAATTAGCTCGAATAAGTTTCCTCGAACTCGGCTCGATTTATCTTGAAATTAAGAACTCAATTATAATTTTAAAATCTTGAATTCGGCTCAATTTAGCTAAAATTTAAAACTTATTTATAAATTAATTTTATATTTTATATCTTATGTTAATAGTAAATATTAAATATTTTATTTATATATGGTATAATATATTAATATTTATTAATATTTATATTATATATTAATATATTAATATTAAATTTCAAGCTTTTTGAGCAGAGCTCGATCAAGCTCAAGCTCAGCTCGAAAGATCGAAATTCCGAGCTAAATTTGAGCTTTTACATCTCAAGCTGCTCTTTAACAGCTTGATCATTTGACAACCTTACTCATAAGGAGAGGTTGAGGGCCTGTGGTGGGCTTCTAGTAGCTTATCCATATTTATTAAAAATAAATAAAAATAAATTCATCCAACACAGATTATAGTCATAGTCATATTCAAATTACTCAAACCCAAATATCTCTAAAATTATGAGTAGAACTCAAACCCAAATATCAGATTCTGACTCAAACCCAAAAACTTGTACAAATAGAATTTTGAACACAAGTCAGGAACTAGGACCTCTATATAAGTAGGCCCGTGTCACTCCAAGACCTCCTCAATATCTCCTTCTCTTTCTCTCCCCGGTCTCCAGATCAAGAATTAAAAGTACTATCTCTGATTTATGTTTAAGATTAGGTTTTCGAATTCATGGATTTAATGTCTGGATCTATTGCTTTTCCAGTGATGTCGAATGAGAACTCCCCCTTCCCATGTGCAAATCATTGCGGCTTCTTCGGCGACCCTGAGACTCGCAACCTCTGCTCCAAATGCTACAAGGATGAATTATTTTTGTCCATAAAGGCGTCTATCCAAAAAATAGATGTTCAGGAGAATCAAGAGAAAGACAAGAAAGCTAAAACCTTAACCCGAGAATCATTGGATGTGAAAAAGATGACGCCGTTGAAGAAAGTTTCAATCCGATGCCTTGTTTGCAAGAAGAAGGTGGGGTTGATCGGCTTCAGTTGCCGGTGCGGCGGTTTGTTTTGCTCGTCTCATCGGTACGCCGAACAACATCAATGTCAATATGATTACAAAAATGCGGAGAAGAACTCCATTGCCAAGGCGAATCCAATGGTGAAGGCTAAGTTTGGAAGTATTTGAGGTCTATATGTGCAGTAGTGCATCCACAGATTTATTATATTTTATGTTTTACTTTTTTTTTTATTCTCGAGTGCTCTATTATGTATATTCATTATTCATAAAAACATTTAATCTACAATCTAGGATTTTAGAATTTTTTTCATAATTTTATATTTATTTTAATTTAAAAAAGAGAGTGTATTTTTAATTTTAAAAAGTATTTATCAATCTATATATTTATGGGAGTCTATCGGTTAGGTATATCCTAGTAAATTGGCCTTTCGCATTGTTCAGGATTTAGAAAAATAAAAAATAAAACCTAAACAATGTTATGGTTTCACTACTATCTAAATTTCAATAATAAGTGTGGTAACTATTCTTTTGGGCTTAGTAATATATATGGATAGATAAATAGATAGATATAAATATTTATATTATTTTAAATTTAAATTATGAGAAAATTTCAATTTTTCAATTTTTTTAAAAAACAAAATTAAAATTATTTGACTCATTCTCTTTTGCTATGTAATATAGATAAATAATTTTTAAAATTAAAAAAAAAATCCAATTTCTCTGGTACGAAATGAGCCACCTCAAATAGGTAAAGCATTTCTTTTCAAAGCAAAAGCAAACAGTAAATATCCCTTATTAATAAAAGTCTCACATTTCCCTAATGAAGCAGTTGGAGTCCTAAATGCATCTCTACTTCTAATCCTAAGGCTTCGGGGTAAGGTCGGAACCTTCATGAATCTGTTTTTGTAACAGATAGATAGCTCACACTGGCTTTTGAGCTCACTCTGCGTTACCTGATTATGAAGCTCTTGGTAACCCCAAAGAAGACTCTTTCAAATCTCCTACAGGCGAGGGATTTGGTCATAGGGCCCTACATTGGGTTTCGATGGGTTTCTCGCCTTGGTTACTATAGCTCAGTCAGTCATATTTGGTTGGGGTTATCTCACTTAGAAATGGGAATAAGTTTTAAAAAATTTTAAATTTTTTTTTTTAAATTTAAACTAAAAATATTAATAATAAGATATTGATGCGTCTTCTATATATTGACGAGTGATATTTTTAACTATTAATTAAAAATTTTGGCAGAATTTTTTTTTTTATAGGGATTGTGTTGGGGTTATCCCCAACCAAACATGGCCGGGTATGGATGCATCTTAAGAGACCATGTTAGACAGCCAAAAATAGAGAACAGTAAGAACTAGAATTCTTTTCAATACTGGGGAAATAAAATGGATTTATGCTCAACTCTGCTAGTCGCAAGCCACTACGATCGGCGATGGTTGGCGTGTTAGGAAATGCACCTACGATCAAATATTTTGAACCGGCTCCTGTGGAAAATTCAAGACTTTTTTTGTTGATGCTGCGAGTGGAGGAGCCAGATCGGAAAAAGGAGGGATGTTTGTTCTCACGAGATGAAAAAGGTTTTGATTGTGTAATAACTTATAAGATATTTATATTATTTTAAATTCAAAATTATGAAAAAAATTTAAAATCTCAATTTAATTATTTTTTTTTAAATTAAAATTATCCAACTCATATTCTTTCACTATTATAGATAAATATTTTTTAAAAATAAAAAAATAAAAATTCTGAGATATTTATATTATTAAATTTAAAATTATGAGAAAATTTTAAAATCTCAATTTATTTTTTTTAATTTTTTTTGTAAAATTAAAATTATCCGACTCATTCTCTTTTCCCATGTAATATAGATAAATATTTTTTAAAATAAAAAACCAAAATTATGATATATATATATATATAAAATTTTAAATTCAAAATTATGAGAAAATTTCAACATCTCAATTTAACTTTCTTTTTTTAATTTTTTCAAAAATAAAATTATCCTGCTCATTTTCTTTCTCTATGTAATATAAATAAATATTTTTTAAAATTAAAACATTCCAAAATTTTGAGAAAATTTCAAAACCCCATTCTATTTTTTAAAAAATTAAAATTAGACGCCTTTTCATTTAGTAATATATAGATATAAATAATTTTAATTTTAAAAATATTCAAAATATTCAAAAATATTTCTGATATCAACTTTTACAAGGAAAATTAATTAGTCCGTTGACTCTCATCAGTAGAGGTTGAGGATTCGAACCACGTCTATGTCGTGATTCTAGTGGTTTGTTCACATTTATCAAAAAACAAAAAATATTCCGATAGCCTTCCTATACTCTTAGTATAAATACAAATAAATCAATCCACCACGAACAATAGTAGATAAAAGTTTATGATAATGCTTCAAGAGAATTAAAACTAACATTAAACAATAGAGACTCTAAGATTTGAATATTACATGAAGCATAACAAATGGTTTGTCTACCTTTATCAATAATACATATATATATATATATATATATATATAAAGGTTGCCGATTAAAGATTTAGATAAGGTTCTTGAATTTTGATAGGATTATTGGTAAGGGATTTTTGGTTTGCAATATGTTGTATGCTTTACTAGGTACTTGCTCTTCTTTGGTGTGGATATGGCTTTTTTTTTTTTTTTCAGCTGCTACAGTAACTGACGCTTTCTCAGCTGCTGCTATAGTGAAATATCTACAGGTGATTTTTCAGAGAGAATAAAACAAGCTCATAACCAACTAGAGTATCAAGGAACCAGTTCATTCAAGAAAGAGGAGTAAACAAGAGCGAAATCATATCCAAGAACACCCATAAACCCTAAGCGCCATCAAACGACATAACGGGTATAGATTGGGAATGTGCATCTCGGCCTTGATTTCCGCCTACCTTTTTATTTACAAAAATCTTAAGGATTGCCTCTTTTGTTACTATTGATTTTACAGAATAAACTAGAGTGATTATAAGTCTATTGTACTTTGTCTTTAAGATTACGTTTGATAAGAAACAAATCAAGAAAACACTATCTTTTTGTGGCCATATCTTCACAAAGAAAAGCTTTCCCGTTCGAGGGAGGAAAAAGAGAGTAGAGGAACTTGGGAGAAGAAAACTTGCAATTCAAAACCAAACCGGAGTTCATTCACTCTTTATTCACAAGAAACCATTTTACAAGAAAACATTCTTAGAACACTCGTAGAGAGGTTTTTGAGATGGATGCCTAAGAGAAGCCTTAAGGGCTCTCTTATATACAAGAGAAAAGCATCTTCTCATACTAATACAAGATTAGGTGGCTCTTTTCTATTTGACATAAGAAAGATAAGAAGATAAGAAAGAATCCTTAGCTATGAAGATTAGTAAGCATCCTTATTGAGTATCCTTATCATATTCATATATATATATATATATACTCATCATATTCATATATATATATTCACTTTGAGAGGGCAATACTTGTGACCAAACAAACAGTTCAATTTAAACTGAGAGCAAATTCACAAGATATCCAAGCTAGTTTCACTTTTTGTGTTTTCCTTATGAAAGTGGGCATTCATTCTTAATATAGTGACCTCTCACTCCCATTCTCATGTGATTGATACTAGTAACATCATGTGCAAAAGAGTGCAAATCCATGTGAATGGAACCCATTTCAAATGCTTCATCTCCCTCCATCACTAATTAAAATCTTAATTGCTTATAATTTCTCAATTGCTCCACATTCCAATAATAAAATTTTCAAGTTTATTTATGTCTTTTTTTTCTACTCATGAGCCCTTCTTTCTTTAAAATATGAAATGTGAATTTTGCATAACTATTTTTTTTTTTTTTTGACAAAGGTAACAAGCGCCCTGCGAAGATAAATTAAGAATATGCACAAACATGACCGCTCAATTTTGAGTTAATCCACATGAGAACATGACTACATCTAACCCTTATCTTATAAGAATGGAGATTCAAACCTAAGTTTATCCATAAAAAAATTTTCATCTTAACAAGAGACTTAGATACCAATTAACCCAAAGACAGTTGTTAATTTTGCACAACTTCAATCCAACCATTTAAACAATGGAGAACACAATTGATTCTCTCAATCTAACATTAACACTGCTTGTATGTTTATTTTGACCAGTTTGACCAAACTCTAGGAATTAGCAGACTTTGATGACCAAACGCTAGAGCCAATAATTAATGTCCCCACCATAAATAAATAACACCACTGACCCACCATGGACCACTTTTGCTTCCCACCACAATTTTTTCTACTCAAGTTGAACAAAAGTGTGAGAACTTGATTTGATTGTTTTACTTTTACCCCACACACACATATATAATTTTTTCTTTTGAAAAACCATACACATATATATAATGAATAATACAAATTTCACCCATTAATAAAGATTAAAATTATTATTTATAGATTTCATTATAAAAAAAAAGCTTTGTTTTCATCTGAAACGATCCATCACACAGATCATCAAATGGCGATTTTGACGATAATATCTTGGAGAATATCATCTAGATGTACTATGCAGTTCAATATAGACTCAAACTAATATGCCCAACAAGGGCATACGATTTATCTATTTTGTAAAATAAAAAATAAAAACAAATTCCATCAATTGATGCAATTATGAGGTTTTGCAAGTGCAGATGCAAAATAAATAATAAATAATAATAATAATAATAATAATAACTCAACATTCTGAATGCAACCTTTCATCAGATTTTTTATATAAATTTAATTGGATGATTCAATTAATAAATGTAACTTTTAATCAGCAAGAGACCTTGTTTTTCCAATTTGATTTGTTCAACTGATGTTTGTGAGTTTAATTTATGTCATTTTACTTGTTTTAATGTCTTTAATGTTTTTGTGATTTATTAATGTCTTGGTTTTTCTAGGATTGATGTTGAAGGAGAACTAAGTTATAGTTGATACTTTTATTATTGAATATAAAATATGTCATGGGGGAAAATATCTGAAGACACGTGATATGATCGTGAGTGTCGAGATAAGAGTTCAATTGTCAAAATAACCGCATGGTCATCCAATGGTGGATGATGAATTTCAAAAGACGTTGAAAGTTAGCTGACAACTAACGATCTCCAAGCTATAAAAGGAGGTTCTCAGCTCATGAATAAGGTAACTTGAAACTTGATTTTGAATTCCACTGAAATTGAGCTCCAATTGGAGCATCTCTCTTTTTTCTCGGAATCCTCTCTAATATCTCTCTCTCTTCCACTTTCTTTCTCCTCTCCTTTAGGACTCCCTAACTTGAGTGTTAGAGTCTCCCTCGAGCACGAGCACTCAAATTTTCTTTCTCCGCAGCTCCTTTTTCTAGCAAGGTTCAGTTCTTGGAGGCTGATATCTAGAAGAGGTATTGATCTTGTGAAGATGAATGAGCAAATCAGAGAAGTTGTTACAAACCGATCTCTCCCTCAAAATCAACTGAAGCACTTCAACCTTCATTGACCTCTCTCATTTATTGATCAAGATCAGTTTTGGGGAGCATATTTCAGCATCAACAATATAAATAAAAAATAAATAAAAATATTAAAAAAGAACTTTGTTTATTAATTTGGCAAAATATTCTTAAAATTATCCAAATTTCCAGAGAGAATCTATAGAGAGAAAAGGGATTCATTGACTTTTATTCTAAACTATGTTTAAATTGGATTAGTTTTTGTCCTAATTGAGCCTTGATGTAATCACTAAAAAAAATTTTGAAAAAAAAATTAAAATCAGTGTTTGACTGATAGATATCGTTTACTTACAAGTTGTTGATTATAGTTTGGACATATTTGTGAGTCTTCACTTCTTGAATTAAAATATTCCCACATAATAATATTTTTAATACATTAATAAAAAAAATCTTATGACCCAATATAAGTATATAATTATTTTTTAAAAAATAAAAAAAATAAAAAAGTAGATGTATAATATTTGAAGTTATTATATTTTTATGATAATTATATTTATTAAGGATATAAAAATCATAAAGCACAACCCTTGGAAGAAGATCTAATTGTCCTCCAATCCTCTAGTCGTCAGCTATCTTCAACCTATTATATCCAAGCTGAAAAATCCAAACAATTCAGTATAAAAGGAGGACCTCCAGAGTAGCAGATGATCCGACAAACAGAGTCTACTCGAAGAGTCGTCCAATTTTTTCCTCTTAATTTTTAGAGTTCTTCCATTGATCTTTGATTTGGATCTATTATGATCCCAAAGAATTTCAGATCTTTCTTTCAGATCTCGGCATCAACATATGTAATTAAATTTAACTAAATTATTACATCAATAATTTTTTTAATAAATTATGTTTTAATTTTACATTTTCAAAACCAAAACATTTGAAAATTCTTTGTTTATTAATCAAATAGATTTTTTTTTAAAAAATATATAACTATATTTAGGACAACAATATTAGAGATAAGATAGAGAGAGGGAAAGAAAAGAGGATTCCATTTACAAGTGGGGCCCACGAACATACAAAGAAACTGAGCACTTTAATCTCTCCCTGTCCTTACGAGTGGGGTCACGCTTTTTCCCGCCGCGTTTTTTTTTATTTATCTATTTATATTATTAGCTCCTTCTTTTTGCAGTCTTACCCCTATAAAATCTCATATTTCCAAACACACAACTATAAAATTACTCACAAATCCCCAAATACCAAACTTTTACATATACACCCTATATCACATTATTCATTTTGCGAGGTCATCTGTGCAAAAACACCACCTCTCTCTCTAATCTCAATCCCATTCCCAACTCGAGATCCAGTGCCCACTTCTCACTCTCTCCTCTCTCGCTTGGTCCAAACCGCGTGCTTGGCAATCTTCCATTTTCTTCGATCTTTCTCTCGGCGTTGTACACGGAGAGAGAGAGAGGGATAGAGTGGGAAGTTGATGGTGGAGAGGAGAAGGGAGAAGATTGCGATCGATGGTGTTGCAGTGGGCGAGAGAGTCGGAGCACGGACGAGCTTGGATCTGGGGCGCAGGCGACAGCGGTCTGCTGCTCGTCGGCGTCACGGCCATGGCCGGCCTCATCTAATCTCCAAACTAATCAATTAACTCGACCTGGAAGTAGTTGTAGGAGTAGTAAATGAAAGCGCTGAGACGATCGCACCCTTCTTCGTCGTCGTCCGCCTCACCGTCGTCCTCATCGTCGGCCCCGTCGTCGTCTTGGATCCAGTTGAGATCGATCCTCATCATCGCGTCCTCCAACTCCTCCTCCGCTGCCGCCTCCTTGCCCGCCCCTCCGCACATCCCGAATCCAGATCGGTGAGACCTGCTTTCCCTTTAAATCACTGAAGATGAAACCAATTTCCAATCTTTGGGCCTTCGCCGATGGAAAGTTTCGATTTTTTTCTCTCTAGTTCATCAAAGGCAAAATTTTTCCGTTTTTTTTATTTTTTTATTTCTTTAGCTGTTGGCTTTTTCTCCTGCTTCTATTCTGCTTGAGGTTTATGGAGCTCCTGTATTCTATGTTTCTTTTCGGAATTTGTAGCTGTGGCCTGTAGAGATATATGCAATGCAAGCTCCTTTAGAAATATGATGTTATCTGGTATGTGATTTGAGTGCTGGATATATGATCTCTAGTGTTCATAGGATCCCCTTGCAAGCTTAGATTCATTGTGTGAGTTCCCTGCTGTGTGCTTTCTTTTAAAATGTATCGGTTTTCTAATGTTTTTCCTCCTAAAATCAATCTTATGTTCTTGTAAGCTTTTATATCATGCCATGAAATTCCCCTCCATGGGAAAATCCTGTTGAGGTTGCTTGTAATCTTTTACGTGATATCCTTCGGTCGATAAAAGTTCGCTCATGCAGATTTGAAATGTTCATCACTACGGTTTTTGATGGATCCAAAGGAAAGTATCATATTAAAAACTTTCTATTTTCTTTAATTTGTGTGGATACGAAAAGTTGGCAGTTTGATCATCAAAACAAGTATGTATACCAAGTATGTTATATCATGCCATGAAACTATCCTCCATGGAATAAAGTTTGTTGAATTATTCATGAAGATCCCTTTAGGAAAATCCTGTAGTGGTTACCATTAGAGTCTTTTACATGATATCTTTCACCGGATAAAAGTTCAATCATGCAGATTTCATATAATCCTTACCATAGTTTTTGATGTATCTCATGCTTCAGCTGAGCTGGTTCCTTTACTAAGTGGATCGAAATGGACAGTATCGTATTAAAAGCTTTCTATTTTCTATAATTTGTGTGGATACAAAAATCAGCAGTTTGATCCACAAAATAAGTATGTTAATTTCAAATCTTTTGATTTGCTCTGCTTGTTTCCTTCTCACTCCATTACCATGTATTCTCCATTCCGACGTCTTTCTATGTGATGTAAGTAACAACTATGAGTTGTACGCTAACCACTCTACCTTTTTTTTTTTTTTTTGATTTTGTTGTTTGTTTTGCTTTTTGACATTGAACTCAGAATATTAAAGAGAGAAAATTTTGTAGACTAAGCATTTTATATCAATTGGTTTTTTTGATAGCTTATTGTTTGTTTTTCATATTTTAATTTTAATTTTTATGATGCCATTGTTTGCAGAGGTAGCCTTAAATCACCATGGTCTCGAAGGAAAAGGAAGCATGCACTTTCTCGTAGACAGTGGGGTGCTTTGTTTTCGCAAGATGGAAAGCTTCGTGATGGAGGGGTCAAGTTTCTTAAAAAAGTTCGCTCTGCAGTAAGCATTAAATTACCTCTCTGCTCTCAATATGTATTGTAGATGTTTTATTTTGTTAGAATATCCTTGTAGCGAGCTAAGTGGTCGTCTATCTCTCTTTTCATTAAATGCTATACAGGGAGTTGATCCAAGCATCAGGGCAGACGTTTGGCCTTTCCTACTTGGAGTGTAAGTACTGATATGCTGAACTATTTCTATGCACATACGTGTACAGTTGCTCTTATGTACTTTAGGGGATGATTTGAGTTTAGGGTTGCATTTTATGTGCTATCTAATAAATCTGTCACACTCTTACTTTCACTAGTGTATTAGCTTCTCATGTTTCTCAACAAGTAAATTGACTGTGATTGATTAAAGTATGAAATTATGATGTGAAATATGTCACTCTTGCATCTTTGTAGCTGGCAAACTGAGTCACATCTCAGCTGTTTCTGAAGAACATGCACTTCGATCACATATTATGTTATTGCTTTTATAGTGTAGTAGTAAGATGTAGGATTGTCTGGCATGGAGGCCAGGCAATCCTAATGTAGTAGTAACATGTAGGTGATCACTTTGCCTTTTATTTTTTTATATAAAGTTAGAGGTTACAGAATGATGAGCAATCTCTTTAACCTGATTTCATTGTGCTCTTTATGCAGCTATGACCTGCACAGTTCTGAAGCAAAAAGAAATGCAACAAAAAGAAAGAAAAGGTATCTAGACATTCTTTCAACACTTTTCTTGGCCATGCTTTTAATTTATCCATTAGTAATGTTCTTTTCTAGGATACAAGGAAAAATCTGTGGGGTAAACATGTGTATGACGATATGGATCCATGTTTAGTATCATTCTTTTCCTTTTCTTTCTTTTTGGAGCAAAGTGATTTGGTAGAGCTCTTTTTCTTTTCCTTCTTTTTTGAGCAAAGTGTTTTGGGGAAGTTTTTTTTTTCTTAGCTTATTACAGCTAAGATAATTCTGAGTATGATAGTCAACAGAATGATCTTCCTGATATCTTTCATTCATATGTTTTTGACTGGATGATTATCATACAAAGAATTCTCTAATGTGTATATATATTTTTTGCTTGTTTGTTTGTTACTCAGGAAAGAGTATGAGAAGTTGAGGAGACAGTGCCGTCATATTACTAAGCCATGTGATAAGGCCAACAAAGAAATGAAGGGAATAGGCGAAATAAGTAACGCAGAAAGCCCCATCTATGATGAAGACCCCGAATCTCCTGCCTCTGAAGGAGAATTGGCGGCCAGGCCCTCCTCCATCTCCATCTGGGGTGATGACCCAGATGACTGCAATGCAGACCAAAGGTTGCAGGATGAAGTCTGTGTGTCCAACTTCAGCAATATGGAAGAAAACAGCGGGATCACTCAAATTGATCCATCTACAATGGAGACAGAATCCTCTGGCACTGAATCCTCTGATGAAGATGAAAATGACAACTTGCCAACAGAAGAGAGCATCGAGACCGATCCAAAATTCACTAGAACAGCTTCAATTAAGAGAGGTAATTTCTTTGAATCTAATCGAACGCAGGAGGATTTCACAACATGGCAGCGCATCATTCGTATAGATGCTCTTCGAGCCAATGCAGAGTGGGTTATATATTTCCCGACACAAGCACAAGTCTCTGAGGAGAAGGCTCACCAGTCTGCTTTAGCAGTTGGACTAAAAGACTACGACCACTTGGAGCCGTGCATGATCTACCATGCCGCCCGTCTGGTTGCCATACTAGAAGCCTATGCACTTTATGACCCAGAGATTGGCTACTGCCAAGGGATGAGTGACCTCTTATAAGCCCATAATTTCTGTGATGGAAGAAGACCATGAGGCCTTCTGGTGCTTTGTAGGGTTCATGAGGAAAGCCCGTCACAATTTCAGGCTCGACGAGGTGGGCATTCGCAGACAGCTGAGCATGGTCTCCAGGATCATCAAGTACAAGGACTCACACCTGTATAGGCACCTAGAGAAGCTGCAAGCCGAGGATTGTTTCTTCGTGTACAGGATGGTTGTGGTGATGTTCCGGAGGGAGCTGAGTTTCGAGCAGACATTGTGTTTGTGGGAGGTGATGTGGGCAGATCAAGCAGCAATCCGAGCGGGGATTGGGAAGTCAGTGTGGGGAAGGATTCGATTGCGTGCTCCGCCGACCGATGACTTATTGTTGTATGCCATTGCTGCCAGCGTCCTACAAAGGCGGAAACTGATCATAGAGAGGTACAGCAGCATGGATGAGATACTGAGATCGTGCAACAGCATGACCGGGCAGCTCGATGTTTGGAAACTGCTTGACGATGCTCACGATCTTGTTGTGACTCTGCATGACAAGATTTAGTTGCATCAGGATCATCTTGATCCTTTTGTTTCCTCATTCAAATGTTACATGAAATTATTCTTTCTCCTTTCTAAGTGATGGAGGAGCAAGGTGGCATTGTTGTTGTCATGTTAATTGAAAATTAGGAATCTGTGACTCACCTGGAAATGCCAAGGATGTTGTCAACTTATTTCATTCAATGTTATACCAGTTATGAAAGTTTCTCTCTATTTCTAATCTGAAGGAAATTGTTGTCTGGTGGATAAGAATTTGCAACTATTTTTATATAACCAGTGATGAAAGTAACAACTATTAATCCCTTTAAAAATAGTTTCTTTCCTAATAATCCCTCTGAATGGGGGTATTAACTTCTTATCTTGTACATCTCTTAATTATTTGAAGAATTTGTTTATTATCCCTTCTAGTTTTGACGGTCCAAAAAAAAAAAAAATATATATATATATATATATATAAATTTATGAAGGAAAAATCAACTGACCGTTTAGAGGGACTGCTTGAAAAGAAAAGCTTTTAATCCCTGTTTAATATTTAATCAACCTCACAAAACCATAGGCATTTTTGAGTTAAAAGGGATGGTTTTTTCTTTATTATTATTATTATTATTATTATTATTATTATTATTATTATTATATCTATTATTATTATATCTAATGAAACAACAATTCACATGCTTCGAAAACAGAGTGAAAATTACAATTACAGTTTCTAACAAGAACGTGATTTTAATTTCAAAAGCTCAATTTAGCTTGAAATTAAGAACTCGATTGTAATTTTGAAAGCTCAATTTTGGCTCGATTTAACTCGAAATTAAGAGCTCGAATATAGTCTTGAAAGCTCGAGTTCGGCTTGATTTAGCTCAAAAAACACTTATTTATATATTAATATAAAATATTGAGCTTTCGAACCGAGCTCGACTCGGCTCGAAATAAAAGTTTAATCTTGGCTCGAAAACTTGAAATTCCAAGCTGAACTCAAATCTTTACTAAGCCAATCTCAAGCTGTTCATGAACAGATTGATCATTTGACAACCTTACTCAAAAATCATATTTTAAAAACTGGAAGCTTTTTTAAAAATTTTATTTAAATATTTCTCTTGCAAGTGCTTTTGAAAGTAAATAAAACACTCCGTTTGGACAAATCATAGTTTTATTCAAAAGTAAAGATATATTTACCAGAAATAATATCAAATGCTTTTTAAGCTTAGAAGTATTTTTTCAAAATACACCTGCTCAATCTTTAAAAAAAAAAAAGTTTAAAAAAACTAACTTTTTTATACTTTTCAGAAGTAAAAGCAAACAGTTGATAAATAACCAATAAATGGTTAACTTATAAAATAAATATTTTTACTTGAAAAGCAAAAAAATAAAACCAAATGAACCTATAGTTGCATCTTATTAGTACTTGCAGCTTAAGTGCTTAACTTAACTTGCAGGTAGAATAACCAAAGCAATTGGAGTTTCAAGAGTTCATGAGTTATTAGATCCTAACAAAGCACAAAACAAATTAATACAACACTGTTCTGACAGACCAAGGGAAGCTGGTTCACATATATATGAATCTCTCAAGACTCTTGAGCTTTTTCAAAGAACAAAGCAGCTACTCTACCTTGGTGAAGTGCCGAACAGCGAAGGCTAAGCCCAAAATCATGATGGGCACAAGGAATTGCAATATCTTGATCACAAAATCAGAGGTCTTGTCGGGGTTGTAGGCTGCTTGTTGAGGTGGCACATACACACGCTTTTTAGGGACAGTTACCGCATCAATCTCACCAATGTAGTACTTGTGCATCATGTCCCTTGCTGAATCGCTGTGGCCTACATCCTCAAAATCATTGGTAGCATCCTTTCCTGCAAATTCATCAAGATTCAGAACATGAGCAATTGGGTTTTGGTGCCTATTTGCTTAACGTCATTTGGTCCATTTGAAAATAATCAAAGTACATCAGAAGTCAGTAAAATTTTTACCTGTTGCTGCGAGCAAAACTTCATCACCACCAGGATGATCATCCATGAAAGGAGTGACATCGTACACCTGAACATGAAAATTTCATGTAATCCGTTCGATTTATTTCACAAGACACCAAATCATATTAATTAACTGCAATAGCATAACATTGATCATGCTAAATACTGTGAAACTTGCAACTTTGAATAATCTTAACAAGAAACTAAAAACCTAAGCAATTGCAAGAAATGAACAATGTTTATGTTAATGGTAAGGCCTTTCTTTATGGTCCTTCAAAAATCACAATTTATTAGATTAAAAAATTAGTGCCCTCTATCTTTGGCATATATTTTAAGAATTCGTTCACGATTTTCACAAAAAGACATTGCACTTCATTTTAAACGCATTGCTCAATTTTTTATTCTCCCAACCTGAAATTCTTGTAAAGGATAAGAATATTTTTGTATAATAACTTGTATCTAACCGTTTCAACATGACTTAGAAACATTCTTCAACAAAGGTTAGATTATGACCCATGCTGCCATAATCAGATTACATTCAAACATCTGCAGTTTACACAAATCTTGATAACCAAGCCTGAAGAGAACAACAGAAGCATAACTTTCGATAGTTATGGGATTAAGAAGAAACCCAGCACATTGAAACAAAAAAGAAATTGCCTAATCCTTATACTGATAAAAGAAAAGAGGGCACCAGAAGCCCAACACAAGTACGGAAGGTTAAAATATTATAAAAACCAATCCATCATGTTTAATGAAGGCCCAGACACCTTTGCTCCAACTTTTACAAAAGCCAACTTATTTGCAGAAATAAATCATAAGGGCCAGCTCATACACTTACAACTGGCTGTGGGATGCTCCAAACAAGTCACCAGTACTCAAAAATGAACATCCCATTTATGTTTCTTTCTATTCATATTTACGATTGCAATTATTATTGCATCTATGAAGAGAATGTCTGTGAAGATTCATATAAGATAATTTTACATTGGTTGCACTTTTTGTTCAAAGAAGTTTAAATCACTTACAAAACACAATCTATTTTAACAAGATTCCTATCAATCAAAGTTTCAAAACCAATACTTGTTTCTTTCTATTGATATTTACAATTGCAATTATCATTGCATCTATGAACAGAATGTCTGTGAATCTTCATATAAGATAATTTTACATTGGTTACACTTCTTGTTCAAAGAAATTTAAAGCACTGACAAAACACAATCTATTTTAACAAGATTCCTATCAATCAAAGTTTCAAAAACCAATAATTGTAAATAGAACACAATACAGAGGGACAAGCACATATTGATCTTATGAAACGATTTCCCCTCAATCAAAACACACTCTCAAGACCAGAATAACAAATCAACATCATACTACACAGACAAATCTATTACAGAAGAGGCAGAGCATGAAATCAGGGCAAGGAACACAAAAAGCCCAAACCAAATGCAAAGTAACTCCAACTCTCAAGATCCATGTCAAAACAACATCTTTCACATACAAATACATAAAAAAGGGGAACTTTCAGGAGACGACGATCAGAACAACAAAACCACTACAGCACAGAACAAGTGAAGAATCA
This sequence comes from Dioscorea zingiberensis, assembly GCA_026586065.1. Lineage (NCBI taxonomy): Eukaryota > Viridiplantae > Streptophyta > Magnoliopsida > Dioscoreales > Dioscoreaceae > Dioscorea > Dioscorea zingiberensis. Next base: position 47,283,655 of record CM048824.1, on the reverse strand, counting down.
ATAAGCAAGCAACAAGACAAAAGCAAAGCTGTAAATCCTACTCCCACATCTAAGATCCATATCAAAGACTCAAAAAGACCACATTTTTCCCGCAGATAAAGATGAAAGGAAGGACCTTTCCGGAGATGATGAGCCAACAATCCTTGGTCTGGTTGTGCTTGGAGACCTCCTCAAAGTGGAAAATTTTCTGATCGCTGGCCATCCCTGTCTTCCAATTATCCAAAGATCAACCTCACATCACAAAATCACCACAAAATTAGGGATTTAAAAGCAAGATATTTACCAGAAATAGAGAAGAAATATCACTCAGGCCCGCGATGGAGAAACTCTCTCTGGAGGCGTATGTGAGCGGCCTTTTGGATCCTTTTGATGGCCCTTTTTCCCCATGATGTTCTATTTCGTTGACTGGTAGCTCGTTTATTTACCAAAATACCCTTATCTTTTTCCTAAATTCCTTTCAGGTATATTTATGTATTTATTATTTTTTCTAATCTTAAAATAAAAGATAAAATTACAAACTAAAGTGCTAAAAAAATAATTTAACTTGGTTATATAAAATTATTTTTAATTATAAAAGTTATTAGCAACACAAGTGATATTTGTTATTATATAACTATTATTTTTTACAAAATTCTAAGCAATGTGAGGGTCATTTGCTAATATTATTCTAAAATTTTATGATTTATATGATTAACATGACTTTATATTATATTTTACCTCGTCAAATTTTAATGTCTGTTTGTTTTTATGCTATATGCTATTGTTGAAATGTCAAATCTTATCATATTTATATATATTGAAATGTGACAAGTGACTGTGATTTAAAATTATTAAAATGTAATCATTTCATTCTTTCTTTCTCAACTATACAAGGATGAGATTGGGTATTATTTTGACAAAAATGAGTTTTATGAAATAATAAATCATGTGATTCATGTTTTTTTTTAAAGCATAAATTTAGTCTCCACCAACCACAATTCCACCTAACCAAAGATGGAAAGGTTTATGAGGGGTGGGTGGTACCATGGTACCCACAGATTTGCTAAAAGTTGTACAAATTGAATTTCTCTCTTTTATAATTTTATTATTATTATTTTTTTAATAAATTTTGCTTGATATGGAAGAACAACTATCGCTATACATGGACTCTGAATTCGAGAATGAGACACCACAAGGGTAGGATAAAAAGAGGCGGATGTATTCGGTTCTTTATTCCCCTCAATTCACATCTTTATTTGTATAACATACTCTCAGGTCTGGCTACGACTACGGTCAAGTTTTATGTAACTTAATCATATTAGGGTTTAATTTATCTTAATTTTAATGAATGTGGTTTATTAATTTTTTTTAAAAAATTGTTTGATAAATGAATATTGAGACCTTAAATTACACCAATTTATGTCACAACACATGAATATATTAATGGTTGTTTAGTCCTTGGTTTATGATGGTTTAGAACTTAATTCAATTAAAGTTTTAATTATTTAAAAAAATAGTATTTTGTTAAATTTTGTGAATTTAGTTGTTAGCATTGATTTGAGTGTATAGCTCAAATGTGATGTTGGTTTTAGGGTTATACTTGTCAGTTTAGTGAATTCTTTTTTATAATTATTATAATTTATGAGAGAATATTTGAAAACAAATACAATGATAAAAATGAGTTTTAAAGGTTAAATAGGTACATGACCTTTATTTTTTTCACTATTTATAAAATTTAGGGGCACCATTGAAAACTCAATTTGGATACTTCACAGAGATTTACAAATAAGTACTGAAATTCAGCAGAACATCCACATGAAACCAAACATAATCACTAATCAAATAAAAAAACAAAAAATGGACCAAATTTTGACTGTTCACTAAACATCAGAAACTGAAAACCATGACATAAAGAGGAATTTTTCCAACATATTTCAGATCATCCACCTACAAATCTCTTGTTCTTCAAATTTTCAACTCTTCATTTACTTCATTTATCCTGCCGACAGAAAAGAGAGACTTAATATACATTTGATCATCATCAACTAAATTATAAAAATTGACGATCATTTTGAAAAAGCTCAATTACCTCAACCAACAAGACTAATCTTTTCCATATCTTGCAGTACCATAGATTCAGGGTGTATCTTCTTCTTCAACATCTTAGTAATCACCTAACAATCACAAACAATATGTTGATCAAGTATTCTATATTTGATTGTTGCTTTATATAGTTGTATATATAAAATACGAAAACTACCTTTTGAGCTTTCTTGGTTGAGCTAATTTTAGAAGTGTCTTTTGTCTTTGTCAGTTTTTCTTCCTTGGACTTTTTCTCATCGACAATCTTCTTGTTGAGCTTCCACTTACTTGCAATGTAGTTTGTTTTTGCCGTCTTTTCTTTCCACGGGACTGATGCTTTCTCCAAGGGAAGATCCGCGGCGCGTAAGAGCTTCGACGGCGTAGTTCTTTTACTCTCCTTCTTCTCTTTGTCCTCCTTCAGTAATGGTTCAGTCATGTGTTCTTTATGAGAATGCTGGTCATTCTTCACTTCTAATGTCACCAACACCTCCACATTGCTCTTCTTCTCTTCATTCTCCTTCAATCTAGTTGATTGTTTATTGACAACAAGTGGGAGCACTGCCACTTTAACTTCTTGTTCTTGTTTTTTATCTTGTTGATCATCTTTTGCATGTTGATCATGATCTTTCTCATCATCCTCATAATATTCTTGGTGTTGATCAACAATTATCAAGGAGTTGGAGTTGTTATCAATGCCGAGTGTGCCGATAGTGAGGATTCGATCAAGAACATTGTTAAGTAGCAAAGCTTCATCAGCTTCATTCTCTTTCACATGATCACTGAAAACATCTGAAATTCAATAATAAAAAGTTTAGACAGTGAGAATTAACAACAACATCAACAACACATGAACAAGCTATATACCTGGTTGCTGTTTGTGTGGAACCCTAGAGTATACAACACTAGGGTTAAGAAGCTTCCTGTGCATCCAGTTGAAGAACTGTGAAATTAAGATATATATCAATATATAACCAAGTTAAGAACATGAGAATTAATGAAGCAGTCTATCTCTTGATCATAGACAACTCACCTTCATGGTAATGAAGCAGCTGTCTATCTCTTGTTCTTGTTGATCTATAAGAGAGTGTGTGAGGGGGTGGTGGTCTTATAGCTAGAGAAAGCACCAACATGGTGGCCCCTTGGATTAGTTGGCAATGGCTTGGATGGATTGGAATTGGACCATAAAGGATTCCTTCCTTTCCTATGGATCCATTATTTCTGCTTAATCAACAGTATACATGTCCTTTCCAACTGAAAAAGATTTTAAAGATCACAAGAAGTTCAAGTTTAATTACTACACTCTTTTGATTAATAGTATAGTTTTGGTTAAAGTTAGGGTTAGGGTTTAGTGTTTAGGATGTTTGTGAATGATGGAGAGAACAGACTGGCAGATAAGAGTGGTAAAGTGAGGAGGGGGGCCAAAAGGAAGACAGAAGTACGTGCATGAAAAGTTAGAGGGTGGCCATGCATGAGAGGAAGAAGAGAGGTAGCAAGAGTAGTGCCTGTGGCACATCAAAGCGTGCCATCATAACATGCTCAACACGGCCTGCAGGTGAAGGAGAACATCATCTTTCTAACGTGTCATTCACTCAAAGTTCCTCATATCACGCCACATGTTTAGATCCTAGGGTTAATTATATATGTCCCAATTCAAATAATTGTAAAATTTTCTTTCTTAAATAACTCCCTTAGATGCTGACCCCTAAGATTATTTTTGGAAGTAGCTTAAGGCTATCCTAAAGTTAAGTACTGTTGTTATTGCTTTCAAAACAATTGATGTAGGCGAGAATGCTAGTTTATTGAGGCTAGGATGGTTCATGGTTCGAAGAAGAATCTCCTGGATATGAACCATAAAAGAAAATACCTATTGTTGTCTATAGTGACAATGTAAATTTGATTGAGGAATAAGTAGGAAGGAACCAAAGGACCATTGGTCTAACGATATCTCAGGTCCCGTGTGTTGGATAATTCCCTTGATTGAGCATGCTTTTATGTTCGAGTCCACGCATAAATAAATGGGGGAAGCGATTTGGGTAATTCGCAGGTGAGCCAAAGCTCCTAATTAAGTTCGAGTCCCCACATTTGTATGCCAAGCCATGACGGTAAGGGGTCAAGGGTCTTTAGTCACTTTAAAATTTCACGTCCTTGACACTACTATGAGGGAGGTTTTATGGCCTATGTCAAAAAAAAAGTAGAAAGAAGAGCAAACAAAAGTACAATTGAAGGAGATGAAGGGGTAGGGATTAACTAATGGTGTAATACCAAATTTAGTTGCTCTATTATACTGATTTGTGACTTTAGGTCCCTCTATTATAATTTGAGTCTTTTTGGTCCCTATACTTTCACGATTTAAAAATGTCAACCCCTAAAGGTATATTTAAAGACCTGTTTAGCTCCTAAAGTTGACGAAGAGAGGGCGACTGACATTTCTCAATCGTGAAAGTAGAGGGACCCCCAGGGCTCAAGTTATAATAGAGAGACATAAAGTCACAAATCGGTATAATAGAGGGACTATTATTACACCTTAACTAATATACGTACTAAATTTTGTAGTGTTTCTACCAGGGCAGTGCCAACGACAAGTAAAAAATCAAGTCCATCAAATACAACCAAATAATCTAGTATGAGTTCTTTCTCTTATTCTTTATGAAGATTCTTTTCGATAGAAAGCTGCTTCTAGTGCTCAAATTGGTAAATTTACCTTTCTGTGAGCATTGTGTTATAAGTAAGCAACATAGACTGAATTTTAACACACTTGATACAATGAGTAAATGCATTTTAGATTTGATTCATTCTGATGTATGGGAATCACCAGAATGTTTCTAGGTGGAGCAAAGTATTTCGTGTCTTTTATTGATTATTACTCTGGGAGATGTTTTGTGTATCCAATCAAGAAGAAGTCAAATGTGTTTCTAGCATTCAAAGACTTCAAATGCATGTGAAATTTGAATTTGGGAAGAAGATCAAGTGCTTGATCGAGGACATATAATGGAAAGGAGTATATAGACGACGAGTTTCTTGCTCTTTGTAAGTGAGAATGTATCAAAAGATAGTTCATGGTCACATACACACCTCAGCAAAATGGAGTGGCGGAGCGTGCGGACGATCAGAACTTTTGCAGAAAGAATGAGAGTTATGTTGAGGACTGTAGGTCAACCTAACTCTTTTTGGGTAGAAGCAGCCAAAATCGCATGATATGTGATAAATTGGTCACCATCAATGACAATTGAATTAAAGACGCCGATGTAGATGTAGACTGGTAAGAAGGCAAATTACTCTACTTTACATTTATTTGGATGCCCTGAGTACAGGATATATAATACCCAAAAAGAACAAAGTTGGATCCAAATCTAAGAAACATACATTTTAGGGTATGCTGACAGAGTGAAGAGGTATCGCCTGTGGGATCCCACTACCCACAAGGTTATTGTTAGCAGGGATGTGAGTTTTGGAGAAGATCAACTATAACTGAAATATGGAAATGATAGCACGTTGAAGGTTTAGAGACTATACAACTGTACACGTGGAAAGTAATCACATGTAAGAAACTCTAGATTCTTCTGAAGCACCACCAGAGTATGAGGTACAAGGTGCAATCAAATCTGAAGCACCAGAAGTTCATTGATCAATTCATAAGAGAATGCAACCAGCTTGGCACACAAATTATGTTATGGAGAGCAATATTTCATGATTGTCTTTTAACATAAATGGAGAGTTCTCAACTTTCCATAAAGCTCTAAGCAGCTCAGATGCTTTTCTGTGGATGACAACAATGCATGAAGAAATTGAAGCTTTATACATAAACAAAACATGGGAACGGGTACCATTACCACATGGAAGAAAAGATATTGGTAACAAATGGGTCTACAAGATCAAGCCAGATAACAATGATCAAGTGGAAAAAATATCCTCGCAAGATTGGTAATAAAAAGATATGCTCGAAAGAGGGTATTGATTTCAATCTAGATATTTTCTTGGTGGTTTGACTTACAACTTTCATGTGAGTAGTCCTGCCCATGTGTGCTACATTTGACTTACATCTAGAGTAGTTGGATGTAAAAACTGTATTTTTTCATGGAGAGCTTGAAGAAGAAATTTATATGCTCCAACTAAAAGGTTTTTCTAAAATAGTCGAGGAGAACTTGGTTTGCAGATTGAACAAATTTCTATATGGTCTCAAACAGGTGTAGAGATGTTGGTACAAGAGATTCCATTCCTTCATTATTATCCTTGGATACAACAAACTTAGTTTAGACCATTGTACACACTACAAAAGGTTTGATGGTGGTAATGACTTTGTTATCTTATTGTTGTAATGTGGATGATATATTGGTAGCATATCCCAACAAAGATTTAATCTAAGAATTGAAAGCACAATTGGCTAGGGAGTTGGATATGAAGGACTTGTGATCAATAAACAAGATTCTAAGGAGGAAAATTCACTGAGATAGAAATAACAGGAAGATTTGTTTTTCCCATAAGAATCACTTCAACAAGATCTTGTAGCGCTTCAACATACAAGATTACAAGCCAGTCTCTACCAAACTTCCTGTTAATTTCAAGCTATTATCAAGTATGTGTCCTAGCATTAAAATATAGATTTCTCGAGTACCATATGCATCAGTAGTGGGAAGTTTATAAATGTTCACTATGATATGCACAAGACCATTCGTTGCACAAGTAGTGAGAATGATTAGTCAATTTATGGAGAATCTTGGTGGAGAGCATTAGAATACCGTGAAGATTATGATATACATCAGAGGAACCTTAAATCTTGGATTATGTTAGGAAATCTAAATTTACTATCAAGGGCTATATGGATTTAGATTTTGAAAGGGATCTCAACAAAAGCAAATCCACTATAGGTTATGTGTTTACACTTGAAGGAGGGGCTACATGCTGGGTTTCAAAACTGCAGATTGTTGTGGCTCTATATACAACAGAAGTAGACACACATGGCCGCTACACATGCTAGTAAGGAAGCATTCTGGATTCAAAGGTTATTAGCGGAGCTTGGGCATAAGCAGGAAATGATTGCTCTATTTTGTGACAATTAGAGTGCCTTGCACATTGGAAGGAATCTAGCTTTTCATACCGGACAAAGTTTTATTGGTTTAATACCTTTTTATTCGATAAGTAGTGGAAGATGGTAGTGTGGATATGCAAAAGATTCACACCGATGAGAATCTAGCAGATGTTATGACCAAGCCGATTAATAATGACAAGTTTGTATGGTGTAGATCCTTGTGTAGTCTAACAAAGACGTAAGCAAACATGGAACTGGAAGGAAGGATGAAGATATTATTAAAAATGACTTCAAGTGGGACAAATGTTTAGGAAGCTTTGTGGGCGTGTCAAAACATAGGCTTGAAGACTGGAGAGCAATGTTTGAATGATTGCATGGTAAATATTGAAGGTTAATGGTGATTTGCCTTCAAGTGGGAGATTGTTGATATTGGATTAAGTTTGATCCAAAAGTTGAGAATGACTCATATTCAAACTAGGGTTTTGGTCATACTTTTATTAGAATTCGAGATAGACTCTAATCAAATTTGGTTTAGAGACAGATATTTCAGTCCTATCCTTATCAGAATAGAAGTTGTCTCTAGAGAGTTATAAATAAGGCTCTAGTCTATTCAATTGTAACAAATATATAGAGAGAGTGTTGTAATTTGTGTTTTGAAATAGTGAAATCCTCCCGCACTTGCCAAAATATTTTCTTTTTCTCAGTGTTACTTTAGTTGTGTGTTAGCTTTTCCTCTTTAATTCTCTAACACCTTTTAATAGGCCTTAGCTTGACCCTCCTATGATGGCTCAAACTAACATCTACCTGCAATTTCTTAATTTGGCTATATCTTTGATCTCAACCTACATTAATACACAAGTTATCTTTTATATTGTTTTATCTATATGAGCAACTAATATAGAGGAGGTGGCTATCCTATTTTTGAAACTCCACTTGCATGTGCGCATCTATGTAGGTCTTCACTCTCAATTCCCATAATATGATTCAAACAAGGCAAAAATGACCCATATAGTTATTCTACTTATACCTTGTCCTAAATCTTATCTTATCATTTCTAGTAGCTAGGAGGTTCAAAGGTCGCGACGTTATTCACAACTCTTAGATTTGACCCCATGACAATATTTTACATCAATCCCTTCTTTACCAGTGGATATAGTTAGCAGTGCTAGCAAATATTACCATCACATCTGGGAATGTTACCTCCCTGAACTGTTGATTTTACAACTAGATAGGAGGAGAATCACCATGGAACTCTGGCCATCCCTATGACCACTAATCAGGGGAAACATGACCTCAGTGGCTAGAGCAAAATTACAATTTGAACAAGGTTCAAGTATCTTGCGGCCTGGACCACTGATTTTGAAAGGAACAATTGCTTACGACCTACTACGCCAATCCCTGGAACAAATCCAGCACTCCAGCTAGAATAGCAGGTCATGAAAACTAAAGATATTGCAAGACTTCACAATAAAGTCACTCTACATTTTTATTGCAGATGGGGGGATTAGGAGTGATTTGTCAAGAACCTTATGGAAAAATCTCATGCCTATTAAAGATAAAACTTTTTTCTTGGTTAACGTGAGATAACAAAATCCTTACACTTGACAATCTCACAAAAAAAAAAACAATTAAAAAAAAAGCCGCACGACCTATTTCTTTTGTGAAGAGGAGACGACGGTCACGCACCTACTACTCGTGTACCCCTTTGCGGAGAATATTTGGAGGTATTTTGTTAACCTCTTTGGGATATCCACGGCACCTAGAACAATACAAGATTTATGGACCCCAGTTCCATCACCAAAATGGTGAACAATCAACTTCATAGGGGGTAGGAATTGCTAACCATGACAATTGCATGGAATCTATGACTAGAAAGAAACTGATGATGTTTTCAAGGTAAACAAAATATTTACTTAAATCTAATCCAAGAAATTGAGTTCCTAACAATTTCATGGTTTAATGCAGTGAGTGGGGCCAATAGGACAGAGATAGAAGTAGCAAAGTCACAGGTAAAGCAAAGTTTGGCATTCATGTAGAACCACCCACAACCCATAGGCGACGAGGCCTTTCAGAATGACACAATGGGGGAGGTGGGACCAAGCTCTTGAGGCTCAACAAGGAGCACTCTTCTACAATGTTTTCTGGATTCTATGCTTTATAATGTGAGTAATGATGCAATCTGAGAATTTAATACTTATAAATATTATAAATAAACATGGTTCATCCATTTTTCGAGAGAGAGAGAGAGAGAGAGAGAGAGAGAGAGAGAGAGAGAGAGAATAGTGGATATATAATTGCCAACTAGTTTCACCTTCCCTAGACTATATATTAAACCCTCTCATCCCCGGCCTACGAGCACAAGTTCAGAACTACACTTTAATGATGTTTCAAAGTCTATTTCCTTTGTTTTTGCTTTAATATAACAAGAAGAAAATTAAGAGAATATATTTTGTTCACTTTTACTGATTGTTTAAAAGTATATATAGGTATTAAATCCTTTGAGAATAGGAACAACCAAACTAGAAAATAGGAACTAACTATTAACTATTGATTTGTTCTAAATCATTAATTAACAATAACAATTCGTTTCCCTTACTTTCTTCTTTTCTCTTTCTTTGGCCTTGTTTCAATGATAAAAGTGGATGAACCATATTCATTCATAAGTAAAAAAAGTACATAGTACATATATAAGCGACTCATAGTGGGCATCATGTTGGGGGCCATAGTGACTCTCATATACAATAGTTGGACTACTCAGAAGCCTCTCCCTCCATGTGTCGGGGTCATAGTAACCCCCAAGTAGGTGGACTAGTTAGAAGTCTTCCTCTGTATGTTGTTCTTTAATAGATTTTGCACATGGATCTCCCTGGTGAATGTCAGGCTTCTTTTTACGATCGACTTGATCGTGCAGTGACTTCGGCCGCTTGGTTCGCATGAATTGCATCAAACCAAGAGAGAATTAGGAAACCTATACCTCGAATAAGGAGGTACGTTGCATTCTGAATTCCATTGAGATTGAGCTCTAGCATCTTTCTCTCTCTGAATCCTCTCTAAGCTCTCTCTCTCTCTCTCTCTCTCTCTCTCTCTCTCTCTCCACTGTTTCTCTCCTCTCCCTTCTGAGTCCCTGACTTGAGCGTCGGAGGCTCCCCCTTAAGCACGAGCGTTCAAATCTCTTTTCTCTACCGTTCTTTCTCCTAGAGAGGTTCGATCCATGAAGGTTGATCTCGAGAGGTGTTGATCTTGTAGAGTTGAAGGAACGCAGCAGAGAAGTCGTCAATCTCAGCTGATTCCTTCCTCAAAATCATATGAAACACTATAACCGTCCCCGAATATTTTCACCCGTTAATCAAGATTTGCTCTAATATCTAAGAGGAGCAAATCTCCGCATCAACAATATATATTACAGTTTAAGGTTTCACTTGAATTCATTTATTTTTGTTAATCCATGGACGTTATTTTATATTTTACGTTTCTATGATTAACTATGGTCCACATCTTTTTGGTTACCTGTTTTTGTTTGATTGCAGATTTTCCTTTCTCTGTCAGTTTTTCTTTTTTTTTTTTTTTTGGTTATGGTTCTCCACTTTAATTGAATTATAATTATACGTTCACATTTTTAGTGTTTGATTGTCACTTGTCCTTTCCTTTCCTAGAATTAACTATCTAACATAAAGACTGACAAATAGTAAAAATAATATCATCATATACGTGGTATTGAATTATTGAGAAAGAGGAAAGAAAGTAATCTTGAGAAAAAAAATTAATCAATTGAAGATTTTGAACTGTACAATGTTTTAACTGTTGAGTGTGCACACATTAGTACCACACCAACTATGGAGGGGCTTAAATATGAGGGACACATCTCTATTAGTAGTGAGACTTTTTGAGCTTGTCCCAAGAACAAAACCACTTGAACTCACAGGTTTTAGGCCAGTGAATGATCATAAGTGTGGAGATGTAGATGCCTCGCCGGTTCTATGCAATTGAGTATCGAAGCAGGGCCTTTCTCCGAAGTAGATGGTCCCCACTTCCGGTCCGATTAGATTCTAGCCGGTGTGGGTACGTAGAATCTCCGATCCCTGGTGTCGAATATGGAGGAGACCTGGAGGGAGTTGGCTCTCGAGGTTCACGTAAGACGTGTGCTCGGGCACAATAACTCGATGGAGCAGCTCAGGCCATGTGGTCTGTAAAGATGTGGGTGCCTCCGGTCCTAACATTAACTAATTTACTCTAATCTAAATATAAAATACACAAAACTCACATCCCCCAAAAGCAATCACATACTATGATTATGTCATTAGGTGGTCCGATCTCACAAACATGCTAGTATTTTGAACCAAATAGGAATCTATTTTTCCAGTAAAAGAGTCGGCAAAACACTCTTTTTAAATGAATGGTCGAGAGTTCAAAACATTCGTTACCACAAAAACACATAGAAAAAAGAAAAGACAGGTTTGACTAAATTCTTTTTTTTAAAAAAAAAAAAACCACAAAATGCATGTCTTAAGGATCCACAAAGAATCATCAAATCAAAGGGGGCCTAAAGTATCTAGTGGCCCTCAAAGCATGCATTGCCATGAATTAAAGTATTGTGGATATTGATCTCTTGCTACTCGTCCCTTGTGAAGATTGAGCATCTCTAAAGATGTCTTAAAACATGGCTGAAAGATAAGAGATCAGAAGTGAGGGCAAAGAAAGAATGCTCACAAACATGATCTGGTTTCCATGGAGATATTTTACAACACAATGCATGCAATCATAGTGGAGGTGGGTGCAGTGCAGTGCAATGCAATGTGCTAAAAGCTCATCATGTACCACCAAGGACCAGTTTGCTCCTTTTTCTCAGGATAAAGATCAACCTCTTCTTCTTGTCCTTGAGCTGATGCTCCTATCTTTTAGGGTTTGTGTTCATTGTTCAGAGAAAGTCCAGCAAAAGTGGGCAACATTTCTTGTCATGACCAAGTCAACTTGTGACATACCTTTCAAAAGTGCAGAGTGATGCTATTCTTGCCTAATAGACCTTTCAATTAGACTTTCATCCATGTGACAACTTCAAATGTGATTTTGTGAAGGGAAACCAATGATCATCATTTATCTGTTCAACTGTCAACTAATTAAATCCTTTTCTTGAACATGTTCACAAATTATTTGGACCTAATTTGATGTGTTTGTTAGACGGGATGATAATCTGCTGAATGTTATACCTCCAATCGAAACAATGAGACGTGTTTGATACTAAAACTCGCCATCGATTTGGTAAAAGAGTATAATAAAGGGTTAAAGTCATTTTTATCCTCAAAAGCGGGGCGATGTTTATTTCATCCCAAAATTCAAAATTTGTTCAATATGGTCACTTTATGTATTGCGTATTTTGGCATTTTGGTCACTATATATTCCTCGATTTTTGGCGTTTTGGCCTCTATCACGACGCGGATTCGGCCATGCTGGAATACCAAACGAAATGCATATAATCTTTTATTCTTATGTTTGGAGTCTTGATGTGGAGTGATAAATGACAGTATATGCTAATGTGGACCGTATTGAACAAATTTTAAATTTTTGAGATGAAAATGAACATTGGCCCTGTTTTCAAGGTCCAAAAATGGCTTTAGCCCTATAATAAAGGGCGTGTTTGGTTCTTAGAAGTCATCTAGAAGTCATGGGACAATGGAAGTGATGGAAGTGAAAAATCCAATTTCTATACAAATTATGCACTTCACCGTATTTGGTTGAACACTAAAATGGGAGTTCATGAAACTTAAGTTGCATATGTAAGCCTAATTTCATCAAACTCCTCCCTCGGTTATTTTTCATAAGTTAAAATATTAAAGCAGGAGTCCAACTTCCAACTTTTAAATTTTTAATCACATATAGAAGTGCCTACTTCTCACTTTGAAGGCTTCACTTCGGTTAACTAAACACACCCTAAGTATTATTTTGGGAGTGCTATGGTTGTTTTATTAGTTTATGATTTGGAGTGTTATTATTGTTAGGGTTCCTTTCTACTATTATCTCATTTTTGTCCCCATAGTTTTTTTTTTATATTATTATTTGGGTTCTCCATGTATGTAAATCTTGGTGTTCTTCATCTTATTGCTTACTTAATTATTGTTAGTTATCCGAATAACTCACCTAATGTGATTGATAGCCAATAATGTTAGTCTAAGGACCCGTTTGGATTAGCTTATAAAAAGAAGGCTTTTTTTTTCATTTTGATGAGACTTTTTTTATAATAATTTTTTCAAAATAAGTTAGGGTTTTTGTATTTTAAATATGTTCATTTAGAAGTGATTTTAGAGTAGGGACGTTGTTTAGATGTTCTTTTCCAAAAGAGTGTTTTTCATGACAAATTACTAAAATGGATATTTAATGAATAATTATAATAATAATAAAAATATATATTTTTTTTGTCATGTGTTATAATTAGTGACCAACAAGAAGGGGCGAAGAAACTTTTTTCTCTCAAGCGTCACCTGATGTTATGTTAGATTTGGAAAATCATTCTTTAATTTACAAAAAAAGCATTTTCATTACTGAAAACCTCAAAACTCCCAAAAGTTTTTTGTTTTTTGTTTTTTTTTCTTTTTTCTTCAAAAGCTTCAATCTCCTTATGAAAAATCAATGTTTCTTATTTTCTAACAGCTTCTTCAAAAAAAAAAAGTCTATCTAAACACATATAAAACTGACAGAAGCCTTTAACTTAAATATATATAAAAAACTTTTTTGGTTTTTGAGAAGCCAATCCAAACATGCCCTAAGTGTATTTGAGAAAAAGTAAAACTACTTTTGCATAACAGGCTTGGCACATTACTCTTGCATAATAGGTTGCGGTTTTGTGTAACTCGCATTATTCAGTTGGACATGTGAACAAACAATTACTAAATCCTTTGTTTGAACATATTTAGAAATTAATTGGACCTGATTTGATGTGTTTGTTACATGTGATGGGTATCTGTTCAACATCCATGCAATCAAACCAATGAGTGGTGTTTCGCTAAAACTAGCAATCAGTTGGGTTCAAGGAGTACAAAGGTCCAATCAACACTCAGACAATGACCTGCATTATTATGATAACAATCCAGTGTTTCAATTAGAAGCATCATTTATAATTCAATATAAATGTGGACAAAGAGCAGTTGCATCTGATAATCATTTACATCTGATGAGTAACTAGACAAGGAGAGCTTCAAGAAATGTGCAACTTAATCAGGGCCATTGGGTGAACTCAAAGACTTTAAGGACTATATCAAATCCAGTTGGGATCTGCCAAATGAACAGCAGCACGTTCAATGTATTCAATGCAATGTGAAGATTCCTGGCAGTCTCATTTCCTTTTTGCATTGCTGGAACAAGAGCTGCTGCTGCTGCCCACAACACTGTGATGCCTGCATCGATGAGGGAGATAAGTTCATCAAAAGATTGAATTGCTAAGACTTTGTTTCTGAAAAATGTATAGAAAGCACCCATTTCCAATCATAAAATAATTGTAGAGTTAGGCATGGACCAAGTTAGCTGCAGAACATTATATATCTCCATGAGCAGAGAGACATGCCTGGATGACTGTCAAATGATTCCACTATGTGAGGCAATGTAAAAGGAATGTGAGAAAAGCAAAGGGGCCGGGCTTGTAACTTCAATTTGATCACCCAGAGCAATGCACATCAATTTTTAGTATTCTCACAAGTTTTATGTGCAAAATACAATAAACAAATAGAAATTTTATGATGGGGTAGTCAAAAATCAAAATTAATTATTTTAACCAGTGATCTTGAAAGTGTGAACCCTCGGATCATTTACAACCGTGTATGAAATTATTTATCGAGTCATGCCTCATGTGGGCCTCTTCAGAAATGCTCAATGAACAATTGATAGTATGCAAAACAATGGTCACATCACATGCTTATATCTGTACAAGTGAGTAGTGTGGATTGAGCGAACCAAAAGTTGTTCACAACACTATAACAATGCGAAGAGTCTTGAGTAGATCTCATTAAGTAGTATATAGTTAGTCTGTTGCTTTGATTACCATGGTAGACAATGAAATCATGAAGAAAATTGTCCTGCTCTAAATAAATGTGTCAACATTTGAAGGATACAAGCTTCCACCTACTAGACACCAATTTTTTTGTTTTCCTCAACCATATAGGTTTATAGTCACAACATTGTTGTTTGAGTTTGGAGTTCAAGCTTGGAAAGGGGAAAGATCTGTGAAGAATTTCTTCAAGTGTTATTTGTTAAGTGTATATTTACATTATTTACCCCTTCTGTGCCTCGTGTGTGGGCTGGTGTGTGTCGGTGTTGATGTGCTGATCGTTCTTCTCCATAGAGTGCTCAGAGTGCACTGTTCATCAGGTTCTTCTTCTTCCCTCTTTTCCTCACATGGTATCAGAACATCAGGCTCGATCCCTTCCTCCTCTCCCCTGCGCACGATCCCTTCCTCCTCTCCCCTCGATCATGCTGCCTTCTGCTGGGCTGATCTCCGGGCGCTAGGCACTGCATTGATCACATCGCCTACTGGCGGCTCAAGGCCCAAGCAAGACTCAAGACACTGCTTCTCACAAGCAAGACTGCGCATAACCGCGATCAAGCGCCGGAAAGTACCAAGCGCCTCAAGCGACTCAGCACACCTCCGCCTCTAGCTTCTGGCCAAGGCCCCTCGCCCTACCAAGGCCCCTCAAGGCCCCTCGCGGCGACCAAGCGACTGCATCGCTTATCTCAGAGGCCCTTCTTCTGTGGTTTGTTGGAATTCTTTTACTTCTTGTTCTATGGCCTCCTTTGGTTTAGGGCAAAGATGGTTGATGATGTTCCTGCATCGCAACATCCATCAATCACGATGTGGTGCTCGACGGCACCAACTATCTTCCTTGGAAGCTCACCATTCGCTGACTTCTTGATGGTCTTCGTGTTCTTGGTCATATTGATGGCTGCTCTATTCCCCAAAATTCCTATTCCCTCTGACGCCTCTGGTTCTTCTCCAGCTGATGTGGTTCCCTCTTCTTCGGTCTCCTCCGCTACTCTTGAGGATTATGAGAGGAAATTAGAGAAGTGGTGCACGGATGATTCTACTGCGAAGATGGTAATATGTTAGACAGTTGTTCTTGATATTCGGACCCATATTGCCGAGTTACCTACTGCTCGGGATATGTGGGATTATCTCGCTCGTCGCTACTGTGGCTCCAGTCAGTCAGACCTGACTTTACACTCTTTATCGGACTCACCGGTCTTCAGAAAGGTGAGGGTGGATACCGTCAAGGGATCCGGGGTTTATAGTCGCCATCGTAGCATTTGGCGTCGGATCGATTCCCCTTACCCTGGCCGTCATGTCCGTTGTTGCTGCCATTCGTTCTCACTGCGACTCATAATCAGCTGTACCTCCCTTCGTCATGAGGAGACCTCGGCGTATGTATGAGTTTATTATGCCGCCGCTTGCCAGAGTTTGGCGATCCTGCGTGCTCGATTCTTTGCGACTCTCCTACTAGCTACACCTTAGATGGGCCTTTACTCCTCGTACTTGCGGAGGAGACTTCGACTGTGGCTTCTTTCTTCTAGTACTGCAATGCCTCTTGCCAGCTTCACGCATCTTATCCCTCCGTCACTTTCGGTCGTCATCCGCTACCTCTACGTCTGCTCGACCTTCTTCTACCGGTCGAAAGAGGCCGTGACTCTGTATCATTGTGGCATCCAGGTCATGTTGAAGGCTGGATCGTGATTTGAGCCGGAGAGCGGCGTGGCCTTCCTCGGTTTGTACCGCCAGGAGTTTCTTTGCAGCATACGACACAGCCACCTCTTCTTCCGACACCTTCACCATATTCTCGCTCCTCGTGCACACCAGGCAAATGCGCGAGATTTTGCTTCTCCCATGCTCACTCCCGAGGATCAGCAGGCCTTTGCTCTGTTTCGACGCTTTCAGCAGTTCCAGCTGATGGATGCCTCTACTATGGGTCATGCTAGCTCCGCTCAGGTTGATCCTTCTACTGCTTCTGTCTCAGGTACTCCCTGTCCTCTATGGCTCCTTGATTCTGGTGCTTCCCTTCATATGACCCCTGATGCCACTCATCTCACCCATTGTCGTCCTGCTTCCCATGTTACCCGTGTTCGTATAGCTGATGGCACCCCACTACCTATATCCTCTGTTGGGCATCTTACCACTCACTCTTTCTCTGTTCCCTCTGTTTCCTATGTCCCTCATCTTTCCATGAACCTTATGTCTGTTAGCCAGCTCACTGACTTTGATTGTCAGGTTATATTTGATCGTACTTCTTGTCGTGTGCAGGATCGCAGCGGAGCAGTGATTGGAGTTGGCCGACGCCATAGCGGGGTGTACGCTCTGGAGTCTCTTCGTCTTCCATCTTCTTTGTCTTCCTCACACTGTCATGCTGCTGTTATGGATTTTCATCAGTGGCATCATCGTCTTGGTCATCTTTGTCCATCTCGTCTGACCTCCTTAGTTCGTAGTGGTTTCTTAGGAGCTGTCTCTCCTAGGTCTGATGTTATATGTAGTAGTTGTAAGCTTGGCAAACAGCTACAGCTACCTTACCCGTCCAGTCGGTCTAGGACATTTGCTCCTTTTGATCTTATCCACTCTGATGTATGGGGCCCTACTCCTTTTATTTCTAAAGGTAGTAATAGATATTATATTTTATTCGTGGATGATTGCACTTGCTTTACTTGGGTTTATTTCATGCATCATCGCAGCGGTTGGTTCATATCTATCGTGCATTTGTTGCGCATGGTTCACACTTCAGCTTCTCTCGCCTCAATCAAGATCTTTAGATCTCGATTCTGGGAATACACTTCTCATGCCTTCCGCCATTCCTTTCTTCCGAGGCACCTTTACCTCAAATTTATCCGTCTGGGGCTTATGCTCGGAAACGGGTTACTTTGAAATGTAAGCACCGCCATATCTCGAGACCGCCATCGCTCTTCTTTTAGGGGCCTCTCTGCCCCTCCCCATTTTGGCCGATGCCGTTGAGTACCGCAGCTTTATCTTATTAATCTGCGGCAAGTACCATCTTCTCTTCATAGATGTATGTATGTAGCGGGTGAGTGTCTTCCGCGGTACTCCTCGCCGCTATGATCATCTTCGTGTTTTTGGATGTCGGTGTTTTGTCTTGCTTCCTCCACGGGAACGGACAAAACTAACCGCCGTATCGGCCCCTAATGGTCTTCCTTGGTTCTGATTTAGAGCGTAAGGGGACCGTTGCTATGATCCTGGCCGCCGGAGGTAAGGCGTGTATCTCGAGATGTCACCTTTGATGAGTCCACCCCTTTCTATGCTTCCCCTTCCTCTACTGTGCCTTCCTCCCCTTCAGTCTCTTTATCTTTTCTTTTTCCAGCTTCTTCTTTTGAGGCGTCTCCTCCTCTATCGTCAGCTCCTACACCTCCATCGCTTGTTTCGCCTATCTCTCATGAGTTTATTGCGTCCACTCCCCTTCCTCCTGCTCATCCTCCTATCAAGTTTCATTATAGTCGACGACCCAGAGCTCCTGTTGCGATCCCACCTGGCTCGGTTTCTCCTGTCTCTCCTCCTGCTGATGATCCCGCCACTGAGGTATCTTCTCACACCTACTCTCTTCGTGACCGTTCTACTTTAGCTCCCCTACTCCGCTGGCTGCTTAGTACGGGGCCTCGGAGCTCATGAGCCGTGTACTTATCGGGGAAGCTGATTCGATCGCTTTGAGCGCTGGCGCTACCAAGCATAGCCAGAGGAAGCTTGATGCCTTGGCAGGGGTGAGACATGGGACCTTGTTTCTCTTCCCGCACATCTTTGCCGTCCGGCGTGAAATGGATCTACAAGGTGAAGACTTCGCTCGACGGGTCCATCAACGCTACAAAGCGCCGTTTGGTGGCTCGTGGATTTCAAAGCAGGAGTATGGGCGGGACTACGAGGAGACTTTTGCTCCGCTGCTCGTATACGCCTTTGTTACTCGCCTTGATTCTTTGTAGGCCTGGCTGTTAAGTGGTTGGGATCTCGGTCGGTTAGATGTGAAGAATGCTTTTCTTCACTACCACTTCTGAGGAAGAGGTTTACACTTCCATACCTCCTCCCCGGCGCTCGACTTCGGCGAGGATGGTATACGTCAGCTGCCTGCTAAGCACTTTATGGTCTCCAAGCAAGCACCTCGTGCTTGGTTTGGCGCTTAGTACCGTTGTTGAGGCCGCAGTTTCAC
Organism: Dioscorea zingiberensis; assembly: GCA_026586065.1. NCBI lineage: Eukaryota > Viridiplantae > Streptophyta > Magnoliopsida > Dioscoreales > Dioscoreaceae > Dioscorea > Dioscorea zingiberensis. The sequence continues at coordinate 47,264,398 of CM048824.1, read as the reverse complement.
GTAGTATTTATGACCACATTCTCTGCTCACTCACACCTCTTCCTCGGGCCTGACAGCTTCTCCTTCTTTATGTTGATGACATGATTCTCACCGGGATGATTTTGCTCACATTACATTCAGGAAGCGTAAACTATGTGAGACTTTTTGATGACCATCTTGGTCCGTCATACTACTTGGGTATTGAGATTACTTCCCATCCCCATTGTTGGGCCTCTATCTCGCTAGCCAGCTACATTTTGGACCTCCTTGCTCGCCTCGGGTCTTAAAGCGACACTGCATGACTGGCCGCTCTTGTGGCTTCTGAAGCCACCCCTACATGGGCTTCGCGAGACTTCGCGCCGGATGGCACACCTTTACCGCACTACCCGCTTATCATCGCCATTTGGTGGGTAGCCTAGTATATCTTTAACATTGCTACTCGCCCGTGATATCTCCTATGCCGTACATATGTTCTCACTAAGCCGCTCCTACTTCCGCCGGCTTCACTATGCACATCTTCAAGCGGGTCCCGCGCTATCTTCGCGGGTACTATCTCTCGCAGCCTATTTTACTCCCCGTCGGGCCTTCGCTTGATTCGCGGTGCATATTCTCGATGCTACTTGAAGTGAGTGATCCCTAATCGCCACTCACACCGGCTATTGCTTATTTCTTGGCTCTTGCTTATCATTCGGAAGCACCAAGAAATGTACTCACCGCTGGCAGCTCGCCATTGAGAGGCAGGTCCGCGGCCTTGGCTTCTACTGTTCAGGAGATCATTTGGCTTCGTTGGTTACTTCAGGACCTTGGTGTACCCATTGTCTCCCACTCTCCTTCATTTCGCGGACAAAGATCGGGCGCTTTCGATTGCCGATCCTGGCCAAGCAATGAAATGACTCAAGCATATCGGTGTGGATGCTCACTTTATCCCGCCTCGCTCATGATCGACGGGCCTCCCTCCATTATCTTCCCTCTGAGGTCCAGGTCGCTGACTTCTTCACCAAGGCTCAGACTCGTGATCAACATTCATTTCTGTTATCCAAACTTAAGACTATTGATCCGTCTTAAGTTTGAGGGGGGGGGGGGTGTTAAGTGTATATTTACATTATTTACCCCTTCTGTGCCTCGTGTGTGGGCTGGTGTGTATCGGTGTTGATGTGCTGATCGTTCTTCTCCATAGAGTGCTCAGAGTGCACTGTTCATCAGGTTCTTCTTCTTCCCTCTTTTCCTCACATTATTATTTCTATGTCACCTTGTGCGAGAGGATTAGTTGGTTGAGCTCAAAGTTAAGCCAATTCTAGTATTCTACAATATGATCTTGAATTAACCTTCAAGATTATGCCACGTGGAATATGAGACACATGAATGTGATTAGAAATGTACTTTGTGATTGGCTGAAATACTTTACATGGCAATTATTTAATATCTTATTATTTCATATTATATAATTTATGATACAACATTCAGTGGTAATATTAGGTTCTGTTGCTATAGCCTTAGGAGTTGGAAATTAAAATAAATTTCTAATAAGAGACTAGGATATAAATCTCCAAACACTTAAAATAGAATATTCAAATCCAAAACAGATTTATACCTTACACAATGAAAAAGGTCATATAGCGTTGTTTGCTTTGTTTGGTATGATGAATGATGATTTACTTTTGTACTGCTGAACAAAATTAACTTGCACAGTGTTTATTCTTCTCTCAAGGAAGTTGAATATCTCTTCATAACAATTGTAGATCAACTTTCATTAGCTAGTTTCTTAAAATTCTAAATAATATTTTGCTCCCTAATATGATTTTTCTATTTTGATAAACATAATTTGAAAGAAGGTACTCATATTTTGGAGAGACAATATATGACAATTCTAAAGGAGGCTCCATGTGCCTTTTACATAACAATAAACATGTTTAAATATATAAAAATAAATAATAATTAAAATTTTAAAAGTAAAAGGTATTAGACAAATTATCATGGAATGATTTTATGAATTTCTAAAGCAATTAAAATATTAAATGATATGTTTTATCATTTTCATTATTGTAACACTTAAATTTGAGTGAATATAACCAAGCATATAATAGAATTGATTTAATTTTTACTTTAATAAAAAATGAAAATAAAGTATAATCTCAAGTTACCGGAAAAAAAAGGATTGTTGAGTGCTTTTTCCTTTTGTGTTCATACCTGTTAAACTCTAACTATGCTCTAATAAGAATTTTTAAGTTAAGATAAAAATTAGATCCCCTTTTGGAATCCAATTCAGGATTTTTAGATACTAGCTAGTATTGTTTTCTGGTGGACCCCAAAACCAACTCAAAACCACTGTATCATATAATCCCCTAGCCCACAATACATTTCAAACCAATCTTTATAAAATGTGGCCACAATCATGTCCTCTTAAGGTGAAGATCTTCAATCAGCTTGCTTCCCATAATAAAATACCCATGCTTTGACAAACTTGTTAACCGCATTAGTGTGGATCACCCGTTAGCTTGTGGATCACCCGTTAGCTTCACTGCCTATTGATTACCTTAACATGGGATCGCTTATTTAGTTTAGTGCGAGGTACTTCACCATTGATAAGCCTTGGTCTTATAGTGATTGTCTCGGGGAACAAACAATTGAAACTAAGATCAAATCCATTGTTCTCAATCCACAAAACAAAAGGTTATTTTATGACAAACCCAACACTTATCTTAATCTCATTTTAGATATTTGTTATCTCCTACTCATTTGGTTTCATACTAATTTGGCTACCCAAAATTGAAAATTAAGAGATCTTCAATATTCGTAAAAAGAAGCCTCAGCCTCAGCCTCAGCAAGGAAAAGGTGGTCGTAACAAACAGATGGGATTAGAGGAAGGGCACTTGACAGTTCTAATGATGTTGCGCTTGGATAGCCTTCATATGGCTGACAAGTTACCTTATGTTTTTTTGTACCTTCTTAGTTAGTTGTGTATTTGAGTGATACCCTATGACTTCAATGTACTAGTTATCTTTTATTAGGATGAATCACTAGTTTATCTACTTTATTCAAAATTTAAATATGATTTTATTAAAATTCCCCTCTAATTAAAGTAAAAAAATAAATAACTAACTAAATTCACCAATTATGGATAAATATACGATTTTATAACTTGTTAAAATTACTTACCTAAACCAGAAAAACATTAAGGAAAAGCCAACATAAGTTTCTATAGTTGACAATCCATATATTAAAAATTTAATTCCATAGTACTTAAAATCCTTTGTCAATTGACTCAATTCCTCTAAATTTTATCAATATCCCTTTTTATAATAATCAAATATATTCCAAGTAAATTAAGTTCAAATTATAAAGTTTTATTATGACTATAATTTATTCATTATACAACAACAAAAACAACCACTAAGCCTTAATCCAATAATAGATAGAGTAATTTGCTTATACTTAATTTTGTCTCCATTAAAATACTCTATAATTTAATCATTATAATTTCATCAAATATGGATGATAAAGTTCTTTATTACCCAATTAAAATCTTATAAATTTTCGTTATCTATTCATTTATAGCACTCGTAGCACCTTATTTGTCAAGTCCGAGAACAAATGTACGGACAGAGTCTAATCTATAACTTAGGACCATGGGGCATTTTTAAAAGGATTAAAGTCATTTTCGTCATCAGACTTTAACTCAATGTTCATTTTAAATCGCTTCAGATTTTAAAAAATCTTCGATATGGCCCCTGTATTTCGTGGGTTTTGTTTAAATACGTCTTGAATTACGACATGGAAGCACAGCGGCATATCTGGTGAATACGGTTAATTTTTTATTCCAGGTGGCATTACACGTCAGCATGTCACGTCATTATTTAAAAATTAGTTTATTCAAAATCCATTTTGTCATGTCATGTTAGCATGCCACGTCATCCTAACCTTGCCATGTAAGCTGCCACGTCAGAAATACTAGCCACATATGCTACCACGTCAGCACTAAGGACGTATTCGAACAAAAACCCCAAAGTACAGGGATTGTATTGAAGATTTTTAAAGTACAGTGATAGAAATAAACATTGGATCAAATCACAGGGATCAAAACAGGGGTTTATCTTTTTTAAAATTGAAGATAATGGTTTCCATTTTAGTATTAAATTTGGAAGAAATATATCATTGTCAAAAAACTCACTAGCATCAGTAATACAGTTACTCCCTAAGAATACTACCAAAATTCAAAAAATTATTGATAATTTTGTTTTATGGATTTCAAATACATTATTTCCACTTTGCCCTCATCTTTCCTAAGTTTTTTTTTTTCAATGTTTAGATAAAGATTATCCTATGATATTCAAATTTGAAGCACTACATCACCATTAATTAAACAACTTTTTATTTTCTCTCTTAGGTCTCAAAAGATACAAAGGCAAAATGAACATTTTCACCGAGAAGATAAAAAAGACATTCCTTTTTCTTAGGGATAGATCACTTTGATAAACTCGATACTCTTGGCAATCCCGACCTACTATATAAGCTTCCTACCTAGGTGATGCTACATTGACTCCTAACAACATAATGTCTTATGGCGATGCACAACCACAACGCTTGACCTTTTAGACTTATCTTCTAGGGTCATCTATGTCGACCAAAAGAACAAGGAGGGTGGAGAATCCTAAACCCATTAACTCAACATTCTTTGAGAAGTGGTTGTAAAATTACTCTTGGGAGAGGTTGGAGTCCACCAAAAAATCTTCAAACACCTCTATTCATCGACCAGTTTCACATGGCACCTACGAGAGTGTCCTATTTTTAGTGAGAAATTCGACATGTCCACCATGTGGTCCTCACAAATATGACCTCCAAGTATGACAATGAAACTGGCCTAAATTACTGGTATGACAACTGGATCGAAAGGTCGCTGTGGAACCTTTGGCCCCTCCAGCCATATCTTGTGAGCCGAACTTCCTGTTCAATAGCATACATCATACATAAAGTATGTGGAAGACCAATACTACTACTAGGGCCTCTAACCCTTGACACCTAACACGACTGGTAGAGACTTACATCATATGACAATGGAACCGGACAAGAAGACCTGGAATCTAAGGGCCAACTCTTTGCAAAGTTAGCTTGGAATAATACGATATTGCCTAATCAGAGGTTTTTTTTTTTGATAAATGTGGACAAGCCACTGGAACCACATCATAGGCGTGATTCGAACCCATCACCCTCTTTTTGTGAAAGGAATGAGTTATCAACTTTTCTTGTGGAGGTTGATTACTCTAGTCCTACTTAGCGGGCCTCATGTACTATTTCTAATAATGTACACCGGGACACCTATGTAACTTCATATTTAAACGAAAGAAAATTGATCTGCTAGTGGCGTCATGATCTGGTTTACCCATTTTTTTTTTAAAAAAAGTATGATTACCGATCCCAAGGTGTGATGCCGAACTTGGGCTTGTAAACAAGTAATTCAGATGCAAAAACTTCAAGCTCGAAAATGAAATCAATAAGCAATAAACAAGATGTGGCTGCGATTCAGAAAATATTTTCACAATAAAATACTACTATTACTACTAAAATCTCAATGAATTCATCAATATATGCAATAGAACATAAGAGAGGAGGGTAAATAACCCATACCTGCTCCGCCGAAGAGGTGAGGTCCAGGGAACAGCTTGCCGGTGCGAAGCCAAGTGTTGAGGCAACCTCCCACCGCCTCAAACACTCCGAAACCCAGCAAAATCGAGCCGGCGTTGAAGTGCCGATCCCGGAACGATCCTTTGATCAACTCCTTCCTTTCCTATTTCAACCCCAAAACATCAGAAGCTCAAGCAACCAAATCCGAAATCATGGACCGAGATTGAAGGACACTAGAACGATACCTCAGTGAGTTTCTGGATCTTGGACTCAATCGGGGACGGCGGAGCGGGGGGAGGTGGCGCCCCCGTCTCCTGAGCCCCGGCGGCGACGGCGGCAGGGACTGGAGGCTTGACCTGCTTCTTGAGCTCATTGATCTCGTCCTGGATGGTACGCACGCGGCGCCATTGCCAACCCAAGTACCCAGCCCAAAGCGTGTAGAAGAAGAGTCCGCCCATCACGATCGGATGGATCAGCGCGACCGTGCGACCCTCCAGAATACCGAACTCTCCGCCGACCGCCAGCGCATCCTTCAAAACCACGGAAACGAAGACAAACAGAGATGAGAGCTCGAGAATAGGATGGAAATGGGAATGGAGGTGAAGGGCTTGCCTGTGGGGTGAGTAGGAAGGGGAGCGAGAGTGCAGTGGAGGTGGTGAAGAGATTGCCGGATTTGGAGGAGATCTCGTGAAGGCGCGTGAGGAGCTGAGGTGACGGCGAGGGTTTGGAGAGCTTGGGAGGACGAGGGAGAGGGTTGAGAAGCCCTAGCCTTGTGGAGATGGTGGCCGTCATGGGGATGGAGGAGGATCGAGCGCGCGAGAAAGAGAGAGGATGACGAGAGGGAAAAGATCCAAATGCGAGGGATAGGGAGAGATAGAGGCGTGTGGTTGGCCTGGGATGGGCCACGCGATCAAATTTTTGCCAACGTGCGTAAATTGTTTTCATGATTTTTTTTTTAATATTTTTTTATTTTTACTTTTATTTTAACTAGGCGGTTCGGTTTAAAAATATATTTCTTTTTGTTATATTTCATTTTTTTTGATAATTTGGTTATTCAGTTTAGTTTTGATAAATTTAAATTAAACGACAATATAAACCGATGCCATTATAATTATTATTAAATAAAATAAATTAAATCCAGTAATATGATTAATTATTTAAATTAATATTAATTAATTCTATTGTTAGCTTTGAGATCCCCTCTAATGGAATATGAGCTTAGTCCATATATTAGAAGTGACATGATAACTGAATTTACTAGGGTCACCCTTAGCCATCGATAGCTGAAGTGTCTTTCAATGTGCAAGTTCCTATCTGCTTGTTCTATTATAGAGACTTAAATTTTTTTAGTGGTGTTGATGTCGAAACTGGTTCTTCCTCGAGATGAAGACATGTCTCCTAATCAATGGTTGAATTTGTTGAAGATGAGACATTGAAAGCCACCGAGGAAGTTGACGACAACCTGTACTAAAACAGAAGACAATGAGCTTGGGGCGACCTTGTCGCCTAAGGGTGCTCTGACGCTCAAGTTAGCGGAGACGATCACGTTCAGAGAGGGTGAGAGTTTGGTAGTGGGTTTCTCAGAAGAGATGGCGTAGCTTGTTCTCTCGTTACCCTCCCCTTTTATCTCTGTCTAGCGAGTCCTCATCGGGCTCCAATCACATCAATCCGACGATTCGCGTCCCCTAATCCGTGCACTGCCTTTCCGCCCTGATCCTCGCCATGATCTTCTTTCCGTTATTAACTTGGCTGGTTGTACTGCCATTTACAGGGTTGGTGACTTGGGATTGGGACCGCTTGGATCTGCGTGTTTGGATTTTTACACATGCAAGCCCGGAAGGAGGCCACATGTCCATCCAGATTGCCCCCTCATCACAAGACCCCCCTCCAAGTATGCTTGCATCCGAGGCTGAGCGATAGGCGAGCATATCTCGGGTACCCGGTTGGCTCGGAGAGCTAAGCATCAGGTTGTCCGTGTAAGAAGTAGCCTCAGGTCGGGCAAAAAATAGCAGTGAATTTAGAGGCGGAGTTTGTGTTGACAGTGGGGGCTAGCTCAGAGATTTTTCTTTGGCCTGGGATCAGCAGGATGAATGTTCGGTGGTATGTCTCGAGAACTACAGGCCATCGTCTGGGGTTTCTACTCCCTGGACTCACTTTCATCTTGGTCGTTGTCGAGCATCGAGGCGGCGCTTCTCGAGGTGTCAAAGAGGGGCACCCGAGGCTTGGTCATTAACTTTCTTGATGATTTCAATCCTTAGGGCTGGGTCTATAAATACTAAGGGTTGGGACATCACTTATCATTCCTAAAAGTTCCACCCACAATGGCTTCCCTCCATCGCCTATCCTTCTGCAAGTTTTTTTTCTCCCGGATACCCCCACCGTTTATCTCCAGATCCCACCATCATTCCACCGTCACATCAGGCAGGTTTCGACCAGACCATTGAACTTGACAGGACCAAGTGGTCGGGTGTGGGTCATAATGCTGTCTCAGATGCAATTGTTCGGGGAGGTTCTGCTCGACGGGGGTTGGCGAGAGTTCTTGATGGATTACTACGTGGTCATTGGAGACTTCTTGGTCCTCACGTACCTCGGGAGTACTGACTTTAGGGTCAAGGTCTTCGAGTGGAGCGGATGCTTGAAGATTTCAGCGCTGTCCACCCACCCACGCCGTGAAGCGGACCTTCCCGATGGCGACGAGGATATGCAGTTGGTCGTCTGCTCTGAGGCGTCCACCTGATATATTGCTTTTATTACTTGTTTGAATAAGATTCCAAATTTTCGTGTCTCTTATGGGTTTTTCTTCTTCTTCTTTTCTCCCATTCTTCTTCTTTCCTTTATATTCAATCGACCATAGCTTTCCGCCTGCGGTTTGTGGTCGACCGATTGTCCCTTGCCTCGTGATCATCATCGAAATCAAACTCTACTATAAATCCGCCTGGCGATCAACAACATACTAAATCATGTGGCCTTGAGATCCGTTTCCAATTTTATCTTGAGGCAATTGTGTGACCCTAAACAATCTGATCTTTAGTTACACCAAGAACCAGATTCCTTCCCTCTTCTGAGAAGAATAACAAACCTCAACATTACACGTGACAGATTACAAACTCAATTTCAAATCCAATAAAAAGATGGCACATTAGAATGAAAACGGAAACGATGGGAAGAGGGTTTTCCGAAAGGGCTCTCACATGGGATGCGTTGACGAGGACTAATATATAAATTTTTAAAAAAATGGGCTATATATATATATATATATAATTAAGGGATAATTATTGAATAATCCCTGGCACTATTACAATACTATTTATCTTTTTCCCTATTCCACCCAAAACCCTATTTACATTAGATCCCCAAACACTCCTACCCAAGGACCATGTGACAATTATTTTACTATGCAAATGATGAATAGTTAAAAATTTATATAATTAATCATAAATTTATTAATTTGGTACAGTTTTAGAAAAATCAACATGTCCGTGAGGAAATTTGGGGGGCATATTTCTTGTGCTTTTTAATAAGAGAATATTCAATTTTAAACATACACCAATTAATATAATTTTTTATTTTATTTTATTTTATTTTTTTGTTTGAGGGCAATATATATATATATATATATATATATATATATATATATATATATATTTATATTTATATAAATGAATAGATATGTTATCAGATTAAAAGTTGATTTGGCTGGCATATGAATGAAATAATAAATTTATATTTATATGTTAATAAATTAAGAATCTATCATTTTAGGGAAGCACGTGCATGACTTGGATTTAATCAAAACGCGTGAACACGGTTTGGGCTGGAGTTAAGATAATAATAATAATAATAATAATAATAATAATAATAATAATAATAATAATAATAATAATAAAAAGGTAACAAAATATAGGTAGGTGATGGGGTTTGTAACACCCTAATCCTTTCTAGGACCCAGGTGTCACACCACCTGTGTCGTGGAGTGAACCCCTACTAAGGTACGTATAAAGACATTAAATACTCAAAACCAAACTAATAGTAAGGCAAATATAAATCCAAATGCTGCATTATTACAAACCATAATGTTTTGATGTCTCAGACAAGTTCAGAGGGGAGTTAACATACTCCTCAAATACAACACAATAAGATAAGGTGATTGTCGCAGGCCAAGCAGTCAGAGCCAACTAAGGGGAATCCAAACCTAACTCCAATCTATGCAGGGCCATGACCCTACTTACTACCTGCAAAAGAAAGCAACAAAAGATGAGCTACAGGAGCTCAGTGAGGTACAACACTACTGTCAGGTTCGCACACCTGTATGTTTTCCATATCAAGTAATGAAATATCGAAAGAGAAATACAAGAACTAACGATATTTAAATCATGAAAAGACACTAACATGCTGATCATAATATATCTCATGAAAATATTTAGTGAAGTCATATGACACACCTTCAAATATTTATTAAATCTTTTATCGTTAGGTCGAGAAACGATTTCCACATATGTCCTAGCTGACCAACTCAAAGCCAGTAGCCTTCACGGTTGGACCAACTCAACAACCGTGGAGGTGACATGCCATGGAATCAATTCCTCATCAACATACATGTTAGTGACTCTATACCCCTATTTTCATACAGCGGAACCAGAGTGAAAACGAGTGGACCAACTCAACACTCGATAGCTCTCCGGTCGGACCAACTCAACGACCGTGAGCTATAAATATATATACGTATACTAAGCACTCGAAGAGTACGGAAAGGGGGTTTTATTTCTAGAAAATCAGAATGGTTTGAAAACAGATAGTTTGGCTAGTAAAAACAGAGTTATAGAAATCACCCCTTCCCTACCTAGTATCATACTCTCTAGCTCTGTCATAGAGCCACCTCTAGCGCAGGCATGTATGTGAGTACGGTGTAGTGCACTAATATGTCTATGTAATATAATCTCTACTTTCATGCTTGAAAATTTATAGTATTTCATAAAATGGATTTTCTGAAAATACTGAACATGATCTCTACTTTCATGCTAGGAAACTTACAGTATTTATGAAAATTAATCAACTCATATCATGCATTCTCAAGAAGACAATACAAACAAAATACGGGAAAATACGGTAAATGTACAGTTGTGTTCCTCACCTCAAGATTGTAGATCCCTAGGATTGGCTGGGCTCTTTCAGTACGTAATCCTTGACCCTTGCCCTTCCCTTGTCCTAGGGAACAAAATACGGATATTCAGGAATACGAACCCGTATTCTTAACTTGTATTCTTATTTAAGCTCAAAAGAGTACGATCGGTTTTATCAACTACATTTAAAGTAACTTCCGATCCGGAAGCCCTATCGGGTCGATCACGTATTCGTTATGAAGGTCTCTCGATGACCTTTCTAACGATATATAATACTCCCCGATCGGGGAAGCATCGCAGGCTGAATTTATCTCGGAAAGGGACAACCCGTTATGAACTCTAACAAAATTTCGGTAGAGTCTCCTCTGTTTTTAGGGCTCCGAAAATATACAATAATACGCATTTAACAACATGAATTTAATCCATTGAGAAAATATCTACATCCACACATAATATTTCATAATCAGAGCCTGAACCATATCACAGCCTCCAACTACTCATCTAAACATTCATCCGAATTCCATGAAATTCATCCAATCACACCTGCTTACCTCTCCAAAACCCCATAATATACTTAGCTCTCTTTTACCTTTGTTTTCTCCAAACGATAGCTTCTCGCCGGGAGGAAAATGGAAGGAGACACTCGCCGAGGGTCGATCGGACGGAGGCGGCGGCGGCGTCTGCAGCGTCAAGGCCAGGTGGAGCCTGCATCGAGCTCAAGGCCGAGTTAGGGAGTCATGAACGCTGCCGCTGCTCAGCAGCTGTCGGCCGTGAGTAAAAGCAAGGGCGGCGCATTGCCTCTGCTTTCGAGGCGGCGGCGACGCTGAAGTTTAGCCATAAGGCTAGCGGGCGCAAGCAGGCGTGGCTCGGTCGGTCATTGCCTAGGCCATACGCAAGATGAAGAGGGAGATCGAGTGGGAGAGGGTCAGCTGCCCTCTTCTCTCTCTCTTTGTCTTTATAAAAAAAAAGAAAAGGTTAAAGCTACTTTATTAAAGGTGAAGAATATTTGACTAAATTATTATAGACTCTTTTATTGTTCGAACATCGCTAACACGCCTCTCGACAGTCGCATCCGCTTCTCACGGGCGGTGATAATAACTTACTATTTTCTTTTCATTCTTTTATTTGATTAAGTCTTCTTTATGTCATTTTCGCTGGTCACTTTAATTCTACCTAGCAACCTCACTACGGCCACACTCAGGTTCCCCAATCGGTGATCCCGGCCTTCCGGCTTTTGACCCGCCAATCCTACTCTATCGGGACTCGTATTTTTGTCCAGTATTCCCGGCCAATTAATAGAGATTAATTAACTGTAATTAAATCCTCTATAATTAACCAACCGTAATTAATCTCTCTGTTCTATTTCGTTCTATTCCAAGTCCATTTTGGCCTGGCCCAAATACGGCCTTCTCGGCCCAATTGGTTGCGTAGTTCTGGTCTTTAGTTCCATAGTTTTCCGATTTTCCTTAATTTAGTGTGTTATAATAATTAATCTAATTTACGGGTTAATTAATCTCATGATTTTCTCCAAAATAATTTATTAAATCATTTAAAATTTTCGTGTATGCTACATTTCTCCCACTCCTTAAAAATTTCGTCTCCAAATTGCATACATGGCTCCAACTAAAACAGGATGAGGGTATTGGGCCCTCATTTGGTCTTCTCAGCTCCCATGTGGTTTCTCCACTTGGTGATGACTCTATAGTATTTTCACCAGTGGTATACTTTTGTTCCTTAGGGTTTGCTCCTTCCTGTCGAGAATTCGTATTGGCCCCTCTACGTATGTCAGATCGGGCGCCAATTCTACGGTCGGTCCCTTCAAGATTTGATTCGGCCTGAAAGACACTTCCGCAAGACCGACACATGAAAGACATCATGAATCCTCGATAACTCCTCTGGTAATGCAAGTCGGTAAGCGACCGGGCCTACTCGATCCAGAATCTCGTAAGGCCCGATATATCGCGGACTCAGCTTCCCGCGTTTCTGAAATCTCATCACGCCCTTCCAGGGAGACACCTTTAGGTACACTATGTCTCCAACATTGAACTCCAGGTCTCGTCGGCGGTTATTAGCATAACCCCGTTGCCTGTCCTGGGCTTTCCTTAATCTCTTCTTGATGAGCTTCACCTGTTCTGAGGTCTGTTGCACTAATTCAGGGCCAAGTAGTTGTCTTTCTCCTTCTTCATCCCAGCATAAAGGAGTCCTGCAACTTCTACCGTATAGGGCTTCGTATGGTGGCATCCCAATACTAGCTTGGTAACTATTATTGTAGGCGAACTCCAATAGCCCCAAGTTATCCTCCCAGCTCCCAGGCAACTCCATGACACATGCCCTAAGTAAATCTTCAAGTATTTGTATCGTCCTCTCGGACTGTCCATCTGTCGGAGGATGAAATGCCGTGCTAAAATTCAGCTTCGTCCTTAGGGCCTTGTGTAGACTCTTCCAAAAATGTGAAGTAAACTTCAGATCTCGATCAGATACGATGGACACTGGCACTCCATTCAATCTCACAATCTGGTCCACGTATAGCCGTGCTAATCGATCCGTCGAGTACGTAGTCTTGATCGGTATGAAGTGTGCGGACTTGGTCAACCTGTCGATGACGACCCAAATCGCATCTTTGCCTTGGCTGGTACGAGGTAGACCAGTCACGAAATCCATCACGATTCTTTCCTACTTCCATTCGGGAATCTCTAAGGTACCAACAACCTTGGTGGCTTCTTGTGTTCTGCCTTGATCTGCTGACAAACCGAACACTTAGCCACAAATTCAGCAATTTCCTTCTTCATGTTCCTCCAGACGTAGTTTTGCTTGATGTTCCGGTACATCTTCGTACTTCCAGGGTGCATCGCGTAGGATGAACTATGCACTTCCTCCATGATCTGCAATCCTGAGGGTCATCGCCATTGCGCGGGCATAGATCCGTGCACCCACCATAACTTGGCTCCATCTGCAGATAAAGAATAGTCGCCACTACTCCTTTTCTGGAGCTTTCTAGCTAACTTCATCAATTTGGGGTCCCGTAATTGCGCTTCCTTGATCTCCGATATTAAAGTTGGGCGTATGTGAAAATTTGCTAATAGGCCCCCCAACTCATCTATTGCGAACTGAGCTCCAGTAGATCTCAACTCGTGAAGCTGAATTAGGTTGGTGCTCCCCAACCGTGCCATGCTTTTCCTGCTCAATGCGTCGGCTACGACGTTTGCCTTGCCTGGGTGGTACTCGAAGGTGCAATCGTAATCCTTTAGCAGCTCGATCCACCGTCTCTGGCGTATGTTCAGCTCCCGTTGACTCATCAGGTACTTTAAGCTTTTGTGGTCGGTGAAGATTTTACAGGCTTCACCATATAAATAGTATCGCCATATCTTCAAAGCAAAGACCACAGCCGCTAATTCTAGATCATGAACAGGGTAATTCAGCTCGTGGGTTTTGAGTTGTCTAGATGCATAGGCGATGACTCTACCCTGTTGCATCAAGATGCACCCCAACCCCCGATATGATGCATCACTATAAATCTCATATCCTATTCCCGCAGTGGGTAACGTGAGGATAGGAGCAGACACCAGCCGGTTCTTCAATTCTTGGAAGCCCTGCTCACATTCCTCTGGCCCACTAACAACTTCGTGGTTCTTCCGCAAAGAACTTCGCTATTGGTCGAAAGCAATAGAAGGGAATCCTTCCACGAATCTCCTGTAGTACCCGGCTAACCCCAGGAAACTCCTGATCTCCTTGACGTTAGTTGGGGCTTGCCAGTTGGTTACTGCTTCGATCTTCTCCTGGTCCACGTAGATACCCGCCACCGGTGACAACGCGTGTCCCAAAATTTCACCTCTCCCAACCGTAAGTCACACTTCTTGAGGTTGGCGACAGCATTCGCCTTTCCCTTAATGTTTGCAGCACTATCCTCAGATGGTGCACGTGCTCCTCAACACTCCGAGAATACACCAATATATCATCGATGAAGACTACGACGAATTGGTCTAGATAGGGTGCAAATATCCTATTAATCATACCCATAAACGCCGCTGGTCCATTCATCAGGCCAAAAGGCATCACCAAGAATTCGAAATGGCCATATCGGCTCCGGAATGCAGTCTTTGGCACATCCTCTTCCTTCACCAACAGTTGATGATATCCCGACTTCAAGTCGATCTTGGAGAAGACGCACGCTCCTCGTAGTTGATCGAAAAGGTCATCAATCCGTGGTAAGGGATATTGGTTTCTAATAGTCACCTTATTCAGCTGTCGGTAATCAACGCACATCCTTAAGGAGCCGTCTTTCTTCTTCACAAATAGTACGGGCGCACCCCAAGGGGAGACACTAGGTCTAATGAACCCCTTTTCTTGTAACTCACCTAATTGAGTCTTCAACTCCTCTAGTTCCACTGGGGCCATCCTGTAAGGTGCTTTAGAGATTGGAGTTGTTCCTGGATATAATTCAATTGAAAATTCGACACCTCTATGAGGAGGTAGCCCAGGTAATTCTTCAGGGAATACGTCAGGGTATTCACACGCGACAGGTATTTCATGTATGCTTTTCTTGGGGGCTTCAGCTTCCTCCAGGTTCGCCATGCAGGCTTCCTCTGTCTGAGCTCGCCTTCCGTAGAAATAAATCTCCTCCTCTCCAGGTCGTTGGAAGCATACCGTCTTCGAATGACACTCGACGATAGCGTGATGAATACATAACCAATCCATACCTAAAATAGCGTCAAAGTCTGTAATCCTCATAGGGATCAGATCAGCTGATAATAGATGACCATCAACCCTCAGATCACATCCCTCATACACTATTTTTACAATCATGGAACTCCCAATAGGGGAGGATACCAACATAGGTACAGCTAATTGTGTAGCATATATGTGTGTAGGCAGAGTGAAAGCAGCAGCTATGTATGAGTGAGAGGAGCAAGGATCAATTAACACACATGCATCAACGCCAAAGATTTGCATCATACCTGCTATGACGTCGGGGGGTTTTTCCTTGGCTTTGAATCTTTGTTCATGTTTCTTGTTTGAAAGTGGTTGATATCGTTATTATTGATTCTCTTTGATCGGCCTTGAAGGTACCAAGTGTACTGTATTGTTGCTTGATTGCATACACGAATTCGTTCTTTACTATTTTGTTGAACCTCTATGTTAGTGTATGCTTGTTAACATGCCTCAGTAGCTGAAAATACCATTCCCGTTGATCGGAACGCGGCCGTCGAAACACGTGAGCCTGTGCCCCATTCGGGTTGGTGTTTCGTTACATCTTGTGTTGAAGATTCTCCAATAAGTGCAGATAAGTTGCAGGCGTTCACGGGGAGGACACTCTGAATGTCCTGTAGTCCTACTAAGGGGGAGGGAACCCTGGATGTCCACCTGTCAGTATGATGATACGTTGACCGTGTACGTGCAAGTTAGAGCGCTACCAGACTCAAGGGTCTGGATGTGTTTAAGATGAGGACTGGCAGATGACGTAAAAAAGTTCTTGACTATCGCTTGTTGTAGTGATCCTTGTTTTTGTTCTTGTGTTCTGATATGTATATGTTTGGATCATTTTTTGTCTGATTATTTTCTTTTGGCTTCTTTGTATTTCCCTCATGGAGTGCATCGAGAGCTTTCCTTTCGAAAGCTCATTCCACTGGATTTCTTCTTTTCTCAGGTTGGGGAATTAGCTGGAGTAATTCCAAGAGCTGCGCAAGAGATTGGTCTTGTTTACCAAGGTCCGAGAACCTCATACGATTTTTGTGAGAGGAAATTTGTAGAACCTTTGTATGTGTAGGGTGACTGAACCCTTTTTTAAGGATTCCGCTGTAAATACAGTTAATAATTATGAAATTTGAATTTATTATGTTGCATGTAACATGATACATTAAGCCTTATATCCTAGTGGAGCTCGCCTTCACTTGGATACAACCAGTCTGTACACGTGCCCGAGGCACTAGAAACCTGGTCGGTGCGTGACAATTCATCTGGAACTTTATCATGCTGATTGCCCCAATAACATAGTGTCTCAAGGGGCGTGATTTCCAGTGGACGGATGTGGTTGAAACTTGCTTCCACCAGGTCAAACCGAAGATGACTAAAGCACCAGTTCTAGTACTTCTCGACTTCGACAAGGTGTTCGAGGTCAACTGTGATGCATCTGGAATTGGTATTGGAGGTGTTCTGAGCCAGTTAGGGCGATAGGTAGCTTTCATTAGTGAGAAGCTGTTG
The DNA here is from genome assembly GCA_026586065.1 of Dioscorea zingiberensis. Taxonomy (NCBI): domain Eukaryota; kingdom Viridiplantae; phylum Streptophyta; class Magnoliopsida; order Dioscoreales; family Dioscoreaceae; genus Dioscorea; species Dioscorea zingiberensis. Next base: position 47,247,482 of record CM048824.1, on the reverse strand, counting down.
GGGTCGAAGAAGAATTACTCTACTTATGACCTAGAGTTCTATGGCATAATTCAGTCGCTGAAGCATTGGCGCCACTACCTCATACATAAGGAGTTCATCCTGTTTATCGATCATGAGGCCCTGAACTATATCAATGGCCAACACAAACTGAGCAGGTGGCACGCTAAGTGGGTGGAGAACTTGCAAGAGTTGACCTTTATCTTAAAGTATCAAGCATGGAGCCTCAATCATGTAACAGATGCTCTGAGCTGTTGCAGTTCTCTTCTCACCACAATGAGAGTTGCAAGGTTTGAAGCCTTCATGGATATGTATACGTTTGATCCTTCCTTCGGGCAAATATTTCAGGAGGTTACCGATGGGCATCGTCACGATTTTATTTTGCATAACGGTTACCTATTTCGTGTCCTGCTGCTCTGCATCCCCGACTATTCATTGCGACAACAGATCATGAGTGAACTCCATAATGAGGGGCACTTTGGTCGTGATAAGACCTACGCCCTTATAACTGCTAACTTTAATTGGCCGAAGCTGTCTAGAGACGTGGCTCACTTTGTGGAGTGCTGTCGTATGTGCCAATAGGCCAAAGGAGTTCTCACTAATACAAGCCTGTACACTCCCTTACCAGTTCCTGAAGCTCCTTGGCTTGACATCAGTATAGATTTTTTTTTCTAGGCTTTCCTTGTACCCAGCGGGACTCGAATTCTATTCTGGTGGTGGTCGACAGATTTTCCAAGATGACCCACTTTGTAGCTTGTCAGAAGACTACAGATGCTACCCGCATTACCCATCTTTACTTTCGAGAGGTTGTCCGGTTGCAAGGTATCCCTCGCTCCATCACATTTGATCGTGACATCAAGTTCGTTAGCCTTTTTTGGAAAAGCTTCTGGGGGAAATTGGGGACACAGTTGAACTTTAGTAGTGCATATCACCCCCTAACGGATGGACAGAACGAAGTGGTGAACAGGAGTTTGGGCAACCTTTTGAGATGTCTTGCTGGAACTAAACTGAAGAAGTGGGATTTGGTATTACCTTAAGCTGAATTCGCCAACAACAGATCTAAGAATAGGACTACCGGTTTGAGCCCGTTCGAGGTTGTATATGGTCGAAACCCATCCGTTGTACTTGATTTAGCCCATGTTCCACTGGTGGGGCGTGTTCATCCGTGAGCCGATGAGATGGCAGGACATCTCTAGAGTATCCATGAGTAGGTGAAGCATTCCATTCATGAGAGCAATACCAAATATAAGACCACGGCAGACAGCAATTGCCGCCAGACAATTTTTTACTAGGGTAACTTTGTTTTGGCATTACTGACTCGTAATCGCTTTCCTGCTGGTGAGTATAACAAACTCAAGGACCCTTGCGAAGTGCTGCAGAAGATTAATGACATTGCATACAGGCTGTTCTACCCCAGTAACTTGAACACTTCAGACGTCTTCAATAAGAAACATTTGAGTCCTTTCTATGTGGAGTCGACGAACCCAACCGAGAACTCGAGGATGAGTTTTTTCCAACCCAGGCCGACTGATGCAGGAGAACCCGAGTCAGATAATGGTGAACTATCTGATTGCTCCATGCGAGCTTTAGCAAATCTCGAATTGGCGGACCGACGTAAAGGCCGAAGGTGATCCAACCAATTTAGTGATTAGGAAACAATTATGGACATGGTTCGATGTTTTGGCCATAACTTTGGCTCTGCATCGGATTCAAGGCTCAACCCCAATTCAGAAAAGTTCTTCTTGATGCAAGACGTGGGGTCTAACTAGCTTTGCTTTAGTAGACCTTTCCTTTATCCTCAAATTCCACTATTTTCCTGTCATTTCTTTATTTTTCTGTTTTTTCAATTTTTGGTAATACTGTATGCCAATTAAGGATAGGATTTGAATCCGATTTGATCTCAGATTTTAGGAGTTACCTTATTTATTTAGTTCTTTTAAAATTAGATAAGTTTTTATTTTGAACAAAAATTTGCCGATTTTAGCAAATTTGGATAAGAAGATAGGTTTCTGGGTTAGTTTTTTTGAAGCTATTTAAACCCAGCTTGTGGGTTGAATTTTAGTCATTGAATATTTAATAATAATTTTCCTTTGAAGTTTTGTCTTCCCTCTTGCTTGTTCTTTTGTTAATGCCCTTGTTGTCGAAGCCAGCAGGTTAATCACTATCATGTCCGTCGTCAGTTACTTCTCTTCACCATGAAGTGGTAATTGACTTTGGGTTGAAGAGAATAGGCCTTTCAAGTCCTCTTCTCAAGACTCTTCATACTTCAAACTGCACCTAGGGCACAAGTGTCAAGCTTTGTTACATCGCTGAAGGTTGCAATGCATTGGGGAACCTCTTTCTCGTGCATTCAACTATTGGCAATGAAGAGCTTGTTAGTATTCCTTAGAAGTGCCCCATGTTGTGGACATTGGAACTAGAATCTTGACCTTTGATTAGAGATAAATCTCTGTTGGCTATGGTTGAATACTCTTCTAATCTCCAATTCATCACCTTGACAAGATGCATACTGGTCACTGAGATTGGTATTGTTGTTGTAGTCACTACATTACCAAGATTGAGACACATGACTCTTGTCTCTGTTAAGCATAGTGATTCTCACGCCGGGTCATCCGACAATGTGGTGAGTCCATGGAAGTAATAAGCTTGGAGTATATTGACAGAAGCAGGCTTCTCCAGATCATTTATATATATATATATATATATATATATATATATATATATATATATATAAATGAATAGATATGTTATCAGATTAAAAGTTGATTTGGTTGGCATATGAATGAAATAATAAATATATATTTATATGTTAATAAATTAAGAATCCATCATTTTAGGGAAGCAGGTGCATGACTTGGATTTAATCAAAACGCGTGAACACGGTTTGGGCTGGAGTTAAGAAAATGGATAATAATAATAATAATAATAATAATAATAATAATAATAATAATAATAAGGAAACAAAATATAGGTAGGTGGTTTGAACCCGAGACCCCACAAATCTGAGGCCTTTAACCGCAAGGACATATAATGAGACTTAGTTATTCACGGCCCAATAAGGACTTGAGTAACATGACCCATTCGATTAGGCTATGACCCATTAATGAGTCATGCACGTGTATCTAGACAAGTAGAATTCAAGCATGCTGTAATTACTGATATAAGTCTTATTACCAGATTTGACGTAGAAACGCGTAGGGTGGGAGTCCCGTGGGATCCTGGATATCGTTAATTAAGGTAAGTTACACCTGCCTAGATTCCTACCCAGTTTTGGGTTTTTCCTTGGCTTTGAATCTTTGTTCATGTTTCTTGTTTGAAAGTGGTTGGTATCGTTATTATTGATTCTCTTTGATCGGCCATGAAGGTACCAAGTATACTGTATTGTTTCTTGATTGCATACACGAATTCGTTCTTTACTATTTTGTTGAACCTCTATGTTAGTATATACTTATTAACATGCCTTAGTAGTTGAAAATACTATTCCCGTTGATCGGCATGCGGCCGTTGAAACACGTGAGCCTGTGCCCCATTCGGGTTGGTGTTTCTTACATCTTGTGTTGAAATTCTCCAATAAGTGTAGATAAGTTGCGGGCGTTCACGGGGAGGATACTCTAAATGTCCTGTAGTCCTACCAGGGGGGAGGGAATCCTAGATGTCCACCTGTCTGTGGGTTGATACGTGGATCGTGTACGTGCATGTTAGAGTGCTACCAGACTCAAGGGTCTGGATGTGTTTAAGATGAGCACTGGCAGATGAAGTGAAAGAGTTCTCGACTATCGCTTGTTGTAGTGATCCTTGTTTTTGTTCTTGTGTTTTGATATGTATATGTTTGGATCACTTTTTGTCTGATTATTTTCTTTTGGCTTCTTTGTATTTCCCCTGCGGGGGTGCTTACTGAGCTTTCCTTTCGAAAGCTCATTCCACTGGATTTCTTCTTTTCTCAGGTTGGGGAATTAGCTGGAGTGATTCCAAGAGCTGCGCAAGAGATTGGTCTAGTTTACCAAGGTCCGAGAACCTCATACGATTTTTGTGAGAGGAAATTTGTAGGACCTTTGTATGTGTAGGGTGACTGAACCATCTTTTAAGGATTTCGTTGTAAATACAGTTAATAATTATGAAATTTGAATTTATTATGTTGCATGTATCATGATATATTAGGCCTTGTATCCTAGTAGAGCTCACCTTCACTTGGGTACGGCCGGTGCATTATCGCGATGCGGTAAGCCGAAACCTGGGCCTGAGGCGTGACAATTTATCTGGAACTTTATCATGCTGATTGCCCCAATAACAGAGTGTCTCAAGGGGCTTGATTTCCAGTGGACGGATGTTGTTGAAACTTGCTTCCACCAGGTCAAACAAAAGATGACTAAAGTACTAGTTCTAGTACTTCTCGACTTCGACAAGGTGTTCGAGGTCAACTGTGATGCATCTGGAATTGGTATTGGAGATGTTCTGAGCCAGTTAGGTCGATCAGTAGCTTTCATTAGTGAGAAGTTGTCGGGGTCGAAGAAGAATTACTCTACTTATGACCTGGAGTTGTATGGAATAATTCAGTCTCTGAAACATTGGAGCCACTACCTCATACATAAGGAGTTCATCCTGTTTACCGATCATGAGGCCCTGAACTACATCAATGGCCAACACAAACTGAGCAAGTGGCACGCTAAGTGGGTGGAGAACTTGCAAGAGTTGACCTTTATCTTAAAGTATCAAGCAGGGAGCCTCAATCATGTAGCAGATGCTTTGAGCTGCTGCAGTTCTCTTCTCACCACAATGAGAGCCAAAGTTGCAGGGTTTGAAGCCTTCACAGATATGTATACGTTTGATCCTTCCTTCGGGCAAATACTTCATGGGCATCGTCACGATTTTATTTTGCATAACGGTTACCTATTTCGTGTCCTGCTGCTCTGCATCCCCGACTATTCATTGCGACAACAGATCATGAGTGAACTCCATAATGAGGGGCACTTTGGTCGTGATAAGACCTACGCCCTTATAACTGCTAACTTTTATTTGCCGAAGCTGTCTAGAGACGTGGCTCACTTTGTGGAGTGTTGTCGTATGTGCCAATAGGCCAAAGGAGTTCTCACTAATACAAGCCTGTACACTCCCTTACCAGTTCCTGAAGCTCCTTGGCTTGACATCAGTATAGATTTTTTTTCTAGGCCTTCCTTGTACCCAGCGGGACTCGGATTCTATTCTGGTGGTGGTCGACAGATTTTCCAAGATGACCCACTTTGTAGCTTGTCAGAAGACTACAGATGCTACCCGCATTACCCATCTTTACTTTCGAGAGGTTGTCCGGTTGCAAGGTATCCCTCGCTCCATCACATTTGATCGTGACATCAAGTTCGTTAGCCTTTTTTGGAAAAGCTTAAGGGGAAATCGGGGACCAGCTTGAACTTTAGTAGTGCATATCACCCCCTAACGGATGGATGAACGAGCGAAGTGGTGAGCGAGGGAGTTTGGGTAACCTTTTGAGATGTCTTGCTGGAACTAAACTGAAGAAGTGGGATTTGGCATTACCTTAAGCTGAATTCGCCTACAACAGATCTTAGAATAGGACTACCGGTTTGAGCCCGTTCGAGGTTGTATATGGTCGAAACCCATCCGTTGTATTTGATTTAGCCCATATGCTCCACTGGTGGGGCGTGTTCATCCCTGAGCCGATGAGATGGCAAGACATCTCTAGAGTATCCATGGGTAGGTGAAGCATTCCATTCATGAGAACAATACCAAATATAAGACCACGACAGACAGCAGTTGCCGCCAGACAATTTTTTACTAGGGTAACTTTGTTTTGGCAGTACTGACTCGTAATCGCTTTCCTGCTGGTGAGTATAACAAACTTAAGGACCCTGCGAAGTGCTGCAGAAGATTAATGACATTGCATACAGGCTGTTCCACCCCAGTAACTTGAAGACTTCAGACGTCTTCAATAAGAAACATTTGAGTCCTTTCTATGTGGAGTCGACGAACCTAACCGAGAACTCGAGGACGAGTTCTTTTCAACCCGGGCAGACTGATGCAGGAGAACCCGAGTCAGATAATGGTGAACTATCTGATTGCACCATGCGGGCTTTAGCAAATCTCGAATTGGCGGACCGACGTAAAGGCCGAAGGTGATCTAACCAATTCAGTGATTAGGAAACAATTATGGACATGGTTCGATGTTTTGGCCATAACTTTGGCTACATGCATCGGATTCGCGCGCTCAACCCTAATTCAGAAAGTTCGTCTTGATGCGCATGTGGGGTCTAACTAGCTTTGCTCAGTGGACCTTTCCTTTATCCTCAAATTCCACTGTTTTCCCTGTCATTTCTTTATTTTTTGGTTTTTTTTTTTCTTCAATTTTTGGTAATACTTCGTATGCCAATTTAGGATAGGATTTGAATCCGATTTGATCTCAGATTTTTAGGAGTTATCTTATTTATTTAGTTCTTTTAAAATTAGATAAGTTTTTATTTTGAACAAAAATTTGCCGATTTTAGCAAATTTGGATAAGAAGATAGGTTTCTGGGTTAGTTTTTTTGAAGCTATTTAAACCCAGCTTGTGGGTTGAATTTTAGTCATTGAATATTTAATAATAATTTTCCTTTGAAGTTTTGTCTTCCCTCTTGCTTGTTCTTTTGTTAATGCCCTTGTTGTCGAAGCCAGCAGGTTACTCACTATCATGTCCGTCGTCAGTTACTCCTCTTCACCATGAAGTGGTAACTGACTTTGGGTTGAAGAGAATAGGCATTTCAAGTCCTCTTCTCAAGACTCTTCATACTTCAAACTGCACCTAGGGCACAAGTGTCAAAGCTTTTTGTTACATCATTTGAAGGTTGCAATGCATTGGGGAACCTCTTTCTCGTGCATTCAAGCTGCTGGCAATGAAGAGCTTGTGAGTATTCCTTAGAAGTGCCCCATGTTGTGGACATTGGAACTAGAATCTTGACCTTTGATTAGAGATAAATCTTTGTTGGCTATGGTTGAATACTCTTCTAATCTCCAATTCATCACCTTGACAAGATGCATCTTTGACCGGGTCCCTTTGAGGCGGTATTGTTGTTGTAGTCACTACATTACCAAGATTGAGACACATGACTCTTGTCTCTGTTAAGTATAGTGATTCTGCTGCTCGGGTCATCCGACAATGTGGTGAGTCCATGGAAGTAATAAGCTTGGAGTATATTGAAGGGGTGACAGAAGCAGGCTTTTCTGCCATTATTGAAGAGTAGAAGGTCAGGTATCCGGCTTTAAGATCATGCTTCATGTTATCGAACAAAACCTTCACTATCATGTTCTCCAAAAGCTTCATCAACCTCAAGTACGTGGAGACTAAACACTACTTTAAGTTCACCCAGGTTTGTCTAATCGAGTTAACAAAGCCTACATGGGTTATTTTGGCAACCATCAAGTTGGAGAATTGTGGTGGGTTCAACACTCTAAAGATCATGCAATCATTGTTGAAAATCTGCGTAAAGACACTTCAAGCGCTAAGTTTGTTGAAATGCCATGTTAGTTAAGACCACGAAGAGGAAAAACTCCGGTAGAGAGAAACATATACACTTGCTAGAGGAAATAAAGGCTCATAGGATCATTGATGATAGATCTAACATCTCCAAATCTCGCATTCACCATACAATGAAAAGTAAAGAATCAAAGAAGAAGATGAAGAAGAAAGAATCAAAATAGATTGATTAGAAGAGAAATGGAAAATGATCATGAGTGCAAAATCAAGAAAAGCTTTGATACCATATTAAGTTGAACATGAAGATGAGAAAAAAGAATTTCTCATTCATTCCAAAATTTAATTGAAACAAAGAAGCTCTTTAGCTATATGTATCTAAAGTCTGTTACAAGGTACAACTAGCATAACAACTCAACAAATATTTCAAGCTAAAGATACTTAACTAATATTATTACATATGTTGTTTAATTTATTTGAATTAGGTTCTCTACAACTGTTACATCACCAGGGTATCAGTTTAGTGAATCCTTTCTATGAAATGATGAGCCCTTGCAATTACCACTTACTTCTTGGTTGTATGTGGAATAAGACTTGTAAGTTTTAAGTCAAAAGAAATTTTTGGCAAATAACTTAAACAAGCAAAAAAGAGACTTCAATGCAAAACTATGCACCACCTTGTTGAATTTGAAATAATTGCAACTATGATCCTAAGAGTTGGGGATTCTAGTGTGACAACCCCATATTAGATGCATAATGGTGCCGCTGAGTACATTAATCTAACCATTGATTTAAGGATGATATGATGTACTCTTTTGAAGGCATGCATCCATCATTGACCTAAAATATCTATTGAAAATTGTTTCTAGGAGTCCTCGCCCAAGATCTTTACTTAGTGGTAGTTAGACTTCAAATCCAACTTGGTGAAGAAATTCATCTACTTGATTGAAGAGTTCATCAATTCGGGTAAGCTGGTAGCGGTTCTTGAAGCAAATTTGGTTTAGAGCATAGTAATTGATGTGCTTCCATCATCTACATTCTTTCTTCAGGACTGCTACTATGAGTGAACTACAAAGGGAGCTTCTTAGCTTGATGTTGTTGTTCTTGAGAAGTAGTTTAGTCAATTGTCACTTTTTCTGCTACATTCTTTATCACAAAGTTTATGTATGTTGAAAAGTTTGGAAGTGAGGTATCTGAGATAAGTTGGATCACATGCTCCACCACTTGTTTTGGTGGTAAACCATGGAGCTTCTTAAAAAACCACTAAGTGGTTGGTATAGAGCTTCACTATCTCATCTCTGACGACAGTGAAGGCACATGAACAAATCTCTTAGTAGGGACAATTAGTCGAATCCTTATCAACAAAGTGTTTTATCAAGTATTTGCCAATCACTTTGCATGGCTAGTAGTCACCGAGTCAGTAGGTTGAATGCTCTTATTTGTGTAGATGAGAAACTTCCTCTTGTCTTTATTGAGCTCATACTCTTTTGATTATTGGTCGAAATAAGTATCTCATCCATTTAATATGCGCAATATATTTCTATTTTCGTATGTAATCCAATGCATGTCTTAAGAAGGATGATCTCTAGATATAGAGAAATCTTCTAGGTTCTTCCCAAAAATCGCAAGTGTTCATTGCATCCTCATGATGATTATGCTGATTTATTTCATGTGATAAATACATCTTTACTATTTTAGAAAACTTGGCTTTATAAATAGATAGTTCATAAACCGCATTCTTCCACACAGAGAACAAATGATCTTTGATCTAGTTCTCCTCTTTTCCTTGGGCATAATTTCTCTTCTTTGAGGGTTCGACTTTATACCACTGTCGATTTCTTTATCGATACCGTTGTTTACATTCAGGTATTCCTTTACCGGTTCTTTTTTTTCTTTCTTTCATGTTATATCTAGAATGTTTCCATTTTTTATTCACACTTTTTACCTTTTTTTTTCTTCTTAATTTTTGAGGAAACTGGATTAATCACTGATCATTCAACATCGTTTAACCTAATATTTCACAAAAGTTGAGAACCGTGTTAAGCGTAAATTCACCATGGTTTTCTTTTTATTTCCGGAAAAATTACCTTATATAAGAATAAAATTTATTTAAGCGTATCCTCCTTTGATCCTCATTCTTCCCCTCAACGATTCTGCTTCATATATATCCTTGGAAATATTGAAGAAATGGGTAACAATATGCATTATTTTTATTAGTATTTCTTTCTTAATGTATTACCATTATTCACAAGAATCTATTTATATTCATTTAAACATTTATATTAGCATTTTACTTTTGTTTAATGTTAGTAAATTTCTGGCTACATGTACAAATGCAACTGACTTGAAAAAGAACAAGATCCAAATGGGGCTGAAGAAAATTCACAAGCAATTCTCCAACCTCCTTGAAGAAATTTTCTTGAATGTATTTAGTTTCCTCCCTAGCTATGGTGACCACTATCGTTTATGCAAGTCGATTACGAAAAATGGATTAATCTCCAACTCCAGTTGTGATTGTTGGAAATTAAACTTCATTTAGGAAGATGAAAGGATGTATGTATTAAATGAGACTTAGTTAATGCTTGTAGGGATGCATGACTCTTCAAAAGGGGGTTTATGAAGTGGTGTTTATTTATTATGAGTTTCTTGGGTATATGTAAGGGTAATTAATGTGGGACTTTGTAAGGATTTCAAAATTACTATATATATTGGTAGTGACTTGTAGTAATAGTAAAAGTGGAACAAATATTGTATTGTGCTTCATGTAATCTCCCTCTTCCATCTTTATCTTGAATTAGTTCAATATATTGTTATCTTTTTTTGTGTGTGTGGTTATATTTCTATTTCCAACAAAGTGGTTTCTTCTTGCCAACAAAGTGGTATCAGAGGGCTATGTTCGATCTTATGAAGTGAGCGGTATCAGAACCCAGGCTCGATCAAGTGAAGTGAAGATTTATTCAAAGCCAAGTTGGTTATCTCTGGAGGTGAAAAAAAAGGAGAAAGTGTAAGCAACTGTAAAAAAATACTGTACTGTGCTTCATGTAATCTCCCTCTTTCATCCTTCTTTATGCTGGAATAGTTCAATATATTGTTATCTTCTTCTATGTGTGTGTGGTCATATTTTTATTTCTAACAAAGTGGTTTCCTCTTGCCAACAAGGACCCGCCAAGTTGATCATCCCTCCTCCACACTCAGAGGTGGATATCTCAGGTGATGATGATAATGTCTTTCACTATTACTACTCTGATAAAGATGATGAAGTTGATGGTTATGATGACTTCCGAACTCTCTATGCATGAATAGTGAATGATATGAGATTGGGTGGTGTAGCCATTGTAGTTTATCCTAGAGTTTTTCGTGAACTCAAACTCTATGAATCTCTCCATTCTAATCCATATTTTGTTACTCCTCTTCACCATGAAATGGTCACTAACTTTGGGTTGAAGATGATCGGCATGTCATGTCCTCTTCTCAACTCGCTTCGATCTTTAAAAGCACTTGCAGGGGCACAAGTGTCAGGAGTTTTATTACATCATTTGAAGGTTGCAATGCATTGGGGAACCTCGTTCTTGTGCATTCAACTATTGGTAATGAAGGGGCTTGTGTGTATTCCTCAAAGTGCCCCATGTTGTTGACACTTTGGAACTAGAATCTTGTCCTTTGATTAGACATGAATCTCTCTTGGTACATTTGTTAAACACTCTTCTAATGTCCAATTCATCACCTTGAAAAGATGCATCTTGGTCACTTAGATTTTTTATTGTTGTTGTAGTCACTACATTGCAAAGATTGAGACACATGGCTCTTGTCTCTGTTAAGCTTAGTGATTCCATTTGATTGGGTCATTAGATAATGTGGTGAGCCCATGAAAGTGATAAGCTTGGAGTATATTGGAGGGGTGAGTATGTGCTTCTCCGCTATTGTTGAAGAATAGAAGGTCGGTGTATGCGGCTAAGGATCATGCTTTATGTTATCGGACAAAGCCTCCTTTGTCATGTTCTCCAAAGCTTCATCAACCTCAAGTAAGAGGAGATTAAATACTTCTTGAACTTCACCCAAGTTATTCTAATTGATTTGACAAAGCGTACATGTTATTTGGCAACCATCAAATTTGGAGAATTGTGGTGTGTTAGCACTCTAGAGATCATGCAATCGTTGTTGAGCTGTAGAAGGATAGTTAAAGCGTTGACTTTGTTGAAATGCCATATTAGTGAAGATCCAAATGAGGAGCGACTCAGATGAGAGAAATATACACTCACGCTAGAGGATATAAAGGCTCATAGCTAGGATCTTTGGCGATTGATCTAACATTTCCAAATCAGCGTATTCACCATAAAATGAATAGTAAAGAATCGAGAAGAAGATGAAGAAGAAACAATTAAAAGCAGATTGATTGGAATAGAAATGGAAAATGATCATAAGTGCAAAAGAAAACACGAAAAGCTCACGATACCATATTAAAATTTGAACATGAAGATGGGAAAAAGGAATTTCTCATTCATTCCAAAATTAGAATTGAAACAAAAGAAGCTCTTTTGCTATATGTATCTAAAAGTACATTTACAAGATACAACTAGCATAATAACTCAACAAATATTTTCAAGCTAAATACATTTAACTAATACTATTACATATATTGTTCAATTTATTTCAATTAGGTTCTCTACAATTTGTAAGCATCACCGAGGTTATCAGTTTAGTAAATCCTATCTAAGAAGCGGCGGGCTCTTGCAATTACCACTTCCTTCTTGGTTGTATGTGGAATAAGAATTGTAAGTTTTAAGTCAAAAGAAATTTTTGGCAAATAACTTAAACAAGCCAAAAAGAGACCTCAATGCAAAACTATGCACTGATAGCAACTATGATCCTTAGACTTGGGGCTTCTAGTGTGACAGCCCCATATTAGATGCATAATGGTGTGGTTGAGTACATGAATCTAACCATTGATTTGAGGATGATATGATGCACTCTTTTGAAGGCATACATCCATCATTGACCTAAAATATCTATTGAAAAATGTTTCTAGGAGTCCTCTCCCTAGATCTTCCATTACTGGTAGTTAGACTTCAAATCCAACTTGGTGAAGAAATTCATATACTTGATTAAGGTGTTCATCAATTCAGGTAAGCTGGTAGTGGTTCTTGAAGCATATTTGGTTCAGAGCATGGTAATTGATGTCCTTCCATCATGTACATTCTTTCTTCAGAACTGCTACTATGAGTGAACTACAAAGGGAGCTTCTTAGCATGATGGTGTTGTTCCTGAGAAGTAGTTTAGTCAATTGTCACTTTTTCTGCTACATCCTTTATCACCAAAGTTTTTGTATGTTAAAAGTTAGGAAGTGAGGTATCAAAGATAAGTTGGATCACATGCTCCACTACTTGTTTCGAAGGTAAACCATGGAGCTTCTTAAAAAACCACTAAGTGATGTGTACAGAGCTCCACCATCTCATCTTTCTATTCTCTGACGACAGTGAAGGCACATGACGAAATCTGGTAGTAGGGACAATTATTCAAATCCTTATTAACAATGTGTTCCATCAAGTATTTGCCAATCATGTTGCATGGCTAGTAGTCACCAAGTCAGTAGGTTGGATGCTCTTATTTGTGTAGATGAGAAACTTCCTAGCGTCTTTGTTGAGCTCATTCTCTAGTGATTATTGGTCGAAATAAGCATCTCACTCATTAAATATGCGCAATATATTTCTATTTCCGTAAGTCATACTATGCATTTCTTGGTATAGGATGAACTCTTTATTATTATCTTGATTTATTTCATGTGATAAATACGTCTTTTACTCTTTTAGAAAACTTGGCTATATAAATAGATAGTTCATAAGTCACATTCTTCCACACAGAGCGCAATAAATCTTTGATCTACTTCTCCTCTTTTCTTTGGGCATAAGTTCAATTCTTTGACGGTTCAACTTTGAACAGCTATCAATTTCCCTATCTAGACCGTTGCTTACATTTTGGTATTCTTTCACTAATTCTTTTTTTCTTTCTTTCTTTAATGTTTGATCTTTAATATTTCCATTTTATTTTCACACTTATTAACTTTTTTTTTTTCAATTTTTGAGGAAAGTTGATGAATCACCGATCATTCAACATCCACTCAAGCGATTGACAACAGTTAAGCGTAATTTTACCATGGATGCCTTTTTATTTTGGGAAAAATTACCTTATATCATATGAAAATCTATTTAGGCATATCCTCCTTTGCTCCTCATTCTTCCCCTAAACCGTTCTTTTTCATCTATTTCCTTGCAAACATTGAAGAAATCGGTAAACAATTTGCATAAATTTTGTTAGTATTTTTTTAATGTATTACCAATATTCACAAGAATCTATTTATATTCATTTAAACATTTAAATTAATATTTTATTTTTGTTTATTGTTAATATTTTTCTGGCTATATGTTCACATGTATCTAACCTGAAGAAGAACAAGATCTCAATGGGGCAGAAGAAATTAAATTCACTAGCAATTCTCCAACCTCCTTGATGAAATTTTACTGAATGTATTCTGTTTCCTCCCCAGCTGTTGTGACCGCTGTTGTTGCACCGACGTTTCCAGGAAATGGCTTCATCTCCAACTCCAGTTGCGACTGTTGGAAATTAAAATTAATTCACGAAGAGGAAAGGATGTATGTATTAAATGGGACTTAGTTAATGCTTGTAGAGATGCTTGACTATTCATAAGAGGGTTTACGAAGAGGTGTTTATATATGCTAAGTTTCTTGTGTATATGTAAGGGTAATCAATATGGAAATTTGTAAGCTTTTCAAAATTACTATATATATGGGTAGTGACTAGTAGTAATAGTAAGAGTGGAACAAATATTGTATTGTGCTTCATGTAATCTCCCTTCACCTCTTCTTTCATTCTTTATCTTGAAATTGTTTAATATATTGTTATCTTTTGTGTGTGTGGTCATATTTCTATTTCCAACAAAGTGGTTTCTTCTTGCCAACAAAGTGGTATCAGAGGGCTAGGTTCGATCTTGTGAAGAGCGTGGTATCAAAACTTATGCTTGATCAAGTGAAGTGAAGATTTATTCAAAGCCAAGTTGGTGATCTCTGAAATTTGAAAAAAGAGAGAAAGTTTATACAACCTCAAACAAATATTGTATTGTGCTTCTTGAAATCTCCCTCTTTCATCCTTCTTCATCTTGAAATAGTTCAATATATTGTTATATTCTTCTATGTGTGTGTGGTCATATTTTTATTTCTAACAAAGTTGTTTCTTCTTGCCAATAGTGACCCGCCGAGATGGTCAACACTCCTCCAGACTTAGAGGTGGATATCTCAGATGATGATGATAATGACTTTCACTATTACTACTCTGATAAAGATGATAAAGTTGATGGTTATAATGACTTCCGAACTCTCTATGGATGAATAGTGAATGATATGAGATTGGGTGGTGTGGCCATTGGAGTTTATCCTAGAGTTTTGTGTAAACTCAAACTCTATGAATCTGTCTATTCTAATCCTTTTTTTGTTACTCCTCTTCACTATGAAATGGTCACTATTTTTGGGTTGAAGATGATAGGCATGTCATGTCCTTTTCTCAACTCTCTTTGATCTTCAAACTGCACCGAGAGCATAAGTGTGAAGCTTTATTACATCACTGAAGGATGCAATACATTGGGGAACCTCTTTCTTGTGCATTAACCTATTGGTAAGGAAGAACTTTTGCATATTCCTCGGAAGTTCCCTGCGTGTTGTTGGCAGCTTGAACTAGAATCTTGTCCTTTGTTTAGAGATGAATCTTTGCCGGTTGTGGTTAAACACTCTTCTAATCTCCAATTAATCGCCTTGACTAGATGCATACTAGTCACTGTGATTGGTATTGTTGTTGTAGTCACTACATTGCTACGATTGAGAGACATGGCACTTGTGTCTATTAAGCTTAGTGATTTCCCTGTTTGGGTCATTAGACAATGTGGTGAGTCCATGGAAGTGATAAGCTTGGAGTATATTGGAGGGCTGACAGAAGTAGGCTTCTCTGCTATTGTTGAAGAGCAGAAGGTAAGGTATCTGGCTTTAGGATAATGCTTCATGCTATCAGACAAAACCTCCACTATCATGTCCTCCAAAAGCTTCGTCAACCTCAAGTAAGAGGAGATTAAATCTTGCTTGAAGTTCACCCAAGTCGGTCTAATCGAGTTAACAAAGCGCACGGGTTATTTGGCAATAATCAAGTTGGAGAATTTTAGTGCGTTCAACACTCTAGAGATCATGCAATCATTGTTGAACTGCAGAAGGACACTTAAAACGCTGACTTTGTTAAAATACCATGTTAGTAAAGACCCGAATGAAGAAAGACTCGTGCTAAGAGAAACATATACTCCTACTAGAGGAAAAAAATTCTCATAGCTAGGATCTTTGATGATTTATCTAATATCTCCAAATCTCGCGTTTACCATAAAGTGAATGGTAAAGAATCGGAGAAGAAGTTGTGAAGAAACAATCAAAACAGATTGACATGAAGAGAAATGGAAAATGATCATAAGTGCAAAAGCAAGAAAAGCTATGATACAATATTAATCTGAATATGAAGATTAGAAAAAGGAATTTCTCATTAATTCCAAAATTAAATTGAAACAAAGAAGATCATTTGCTAATATGTATCTAAAGTCTGTTACAAGTTACATCTAGCATAACAAGCGAACAAATATTTTTCAAGCTATATACACTTAACTAATACTATTATACATTTTGTTCAATTTATTTCTATTAGGTTATCTACAACTGTTGCATCACCAGGTTATCAGTTTAGTGAATCCTTTCTAAGAAACGATGAGCTCTTGCAATTACCACTTCCTTCTTGGTTGTATGTGGAGTAAGACTTGTAAGTTTTAAGTCAAAAGAAATGTATTGCAAATAACTTAAACACGCCGAAAAGAGACTTCAATATAAAACTATCCGCCATAGTGTTGAATTTGAGATAATGGCAAATATGATCCTAAGACTTGGGGTTTCTAGTGTAACAGCCCCACATTAGATGCATAATGGTGCGGTTGAGGACATTAATCTAACCATCTATTTGTGGGTGATATGATGTACTCTTTTGAAGGCATGCATCTATCGTTAACCTAAAATATCTATTGAAAATTGTTTCTAGGAGTCCTCTCCCTTGATCTTCACTTAGTGGTAGTTATACTTCAAATCCAACTTGTTGAAGAACTTCATATACTTGATTGAGCAGTTTATCAATTCGGGTAAGATAGTAATGGTTCTTGAAGCAAATTTGCTTCAGAGCATGGTAATTGATGTGCTTCCATCATCTACATTCCTTCTTCAGAACTGCTACTATGAGTGGACAACAAAGGGAACTTCTTATCTTCATGGTGTTGTTCTTGAGAAGTAGTTTAGTCAATTGTAACTTTTTTACGCTACATTCTATATCACAAAGTTTTTTGTATGTGGATAAGTTAGGAAGTGAGGTATCAAATATAAGTTGGATCACATGCTCCACCACTTGTTTTGAAGGTAAACCACGGAGCTTCTTAAAAAACCACTAAGTGGTTCGTACAGAGCTCCACCATCTCATCTTTCTATTCTCTGACTAGAGTGAAGGTAGATGAAGAAATCTGATAGTAGGGATAATTAGTGAAATCCTTCTCAACAAAGTGTTTCATCAAGTATTTGCCAATTACGTTGCATGGCTAGTAGTCAACAAGTCCGTTGGTTGGATGCTCTTATTTGTGT
This sequence comes from Dioscorea zingiberensis, assembly GCA_026586065.1. Lineage (NCBI taxonomy): Eukaryota > Viridiplantae > Streptophyta > Magnoliopsida > Dioscoreales > Dioscoreaceae > Dioscorea > Dioscorea zingiberensis. The sequence continues at coordinate 47,230,316 of CM048824.1, read as the reverse complement.
AGATGAGAAACTTCCCTTGCGTCTTTGTTGAGCTCATACACTTGTGATTGATGGTCGAATAAAGCATCCTCACTCATTAAATATCGTAATATATTTCTATTTCCATAAGTCATCATATGCATGTCTTGGTAAAGGATGAACTTAAGATGATTATGCCGATTTATTTCATGTCATAAATCGTCTTTACTCTTTTAGAAAACTTGGCTATATAAATAGATAGTTCATAATCCACGATTTTCCACACATATCTCAATTGATCTTTGATCTATTTCTCCTCTTTCCATGGGAATTAGTTCTCTTCTTTGAGGGTTTGACTTTGAACAACAATCGATTTCCCTATTATTCTGGTACTTACATTTAGGTATTCCTTCACCTATTTTTTTTCTTCTTTCTTTCTTTCATGTTTTGTTCTTTAATATTTCCATTTTATATTCACACTTATTAGCTTTTTTTTTTTCTCAATTTTTGAGGAATGTGGATTATAATCACCGATCATTCAACAACCATTCACCCAATATTTCACAAAAAGTTGACAACTAGGTTAGCGTAAATCAACCATGGCTGCCTTTTTATTTCGGGAAAAATTACCTTATATCATAATAAAATCTTTTTAGGCATATCCTCCTTTGCTCCTCATTCTCCCCCTCAACGGTTCTGTTTCATATATTTCCTTGCAAACATTGAAGAAATGGGTAAACAATATGCATAATTTTTATTTGTATGTTTTTCTTTTAATGTATTACAATTATTCACAAGAATCTATTTATATTCATTTAAACATTTAAATTCACATTTTTTTTAATGTCAGTATTTTTTTGGCTATATGTACAAATGTAACTATCCTGAAGAAGAAGAAGAAGATCCCATTGGGGCAGAAGAAAATTCACAAGCAATTCTCCAACCTCTGTGATGAAATTTTTCTTGTATTAGGTTTCCTCCTCCTAAATTTGTGGTGACCACTTGTCATTTCACCTTACGTTCCTAGGAAATGGCTTCATCTCTAACACCAGTTGTGACTATTGGAATTTAAACTTAATTCACGAAGATGAAAGGATGTATGTATTAAATGGGACTTAGTTAATGCTTGTAGAGATGTATGACTCTTCATAAGAGGGTTTCACGAGGATGTGTTTATTTATGCTGAGTTTGTTATGTATATATAAGGGTAATTAATATGGGAATTTGTAAGGGTTTTAAAATTACTATATATATGGGGAGTAACTAGTAGTAATAGCAAGAGTGGAACAAATATTGTATTGTGCTTTATGTAATCTCCCTCTTCTATCCTTCTTTATCTTGAAATAGTTCTATATATTGTTATATTTTTATGTTTTGTGTGTGTGGTCATATTTCTATTTCCAATAAAGGGGTTTCTTCTTGCCAACAAAGTGGTATCGAGGAGGGCTAGGTTCGATCTTGTGAAGTGAGTGGTATGAGAACTTATGCTTTCGATCAAGTAAAGTTAAGATTTATTCAAAGCCAAGTTGGTGATCTACAGAATGTTAAAAAGAGAAAGTTACAACAACCTCTCTTCAATCTTCAAAGCTGCACCGATGGGGTAAGTGACAAGCTTTATTACATCGTGAAGGTTGCAAATGCATTAGAGAACCTCTTTCTAGATGCATTCAACTATTGGTAATGAAGGGATTGTGTGTATTCCTCAGACGTGCCACATGCTGTTTTTACTGAAACTAGAATCTTGTCCTTTGATTTGAGATGAATCTCTGCTGGCTGTGGTTAAACACTACTCTAATCTCCAATTCATGTCCATGACAAGATGCATCTTGAAGTCCTTGCGATTGGTATTGATGTTGTAGTCACTACATTTGCCAAGATTGAGAGACATGGCTCTTGTCTCTGTTAAGCTTAGTGATTTCATTTGGAAGTGATAAGCTTGGAGTATATTTGAGGGCTAATGAGAAGAAGGCTTCTCTACCATTGTTGAAGAGGAGAAGGTAAGATATCTAGCTTTAGGATCATGCTCCATGTTATCGGAGACAAAACCTCCACTTGTCATGTCCTCCAAAAGCTTCATCAACCTCAAGTAAGAGGAGATTAAACACTTTGCTTGAAGTTTACCCAAGTCGGTCTAATCGAGGTTGACAAAGCGCCAAGGGTTATTTGGCAACCATCAAGTTGGAGAATTGTGGTGGGTTCACCATTTTGAGATCGTGTAATCATTGTTGAACTGAGAGGGACACTTAAAGCAATGACTTTGTTGAAATGCTATGTTAGTGAAGACCGAATGAGGAAAGACTCCATTTGAGAGAAACATACACTTGTGCTAGAGGAAATAAAGGCTCATAGCTTCGGATCATTGATGATTGATCTAACATCTCCAAATCTTGCATTCACCATAAAATGAATAGTAAAGAATCAGAGAAGAAGATGAAGAAGAAACAATCGAAAATGATTATAAGTGGAAAAGATAGAAAAGCATTGATACCATATTAAGCTAAAAATGAAGATTATAAAAAGAAACTTCTCATTCATTCCAAAATTAAATTGAAACAAAGAAGCTCTTTTGCTTGCTATATGTATTTAACAAAGTGTTTCTTCTTGCCAATTGTGCCCGACGAGTTGATCAACACTCCTCCTTACCCAGAGGTGGATATTTTATATGATTATGATAATGACTTTCACTATTGCTACTCTGATAAAGATGATGAAGTTGATGGTTATGATGAAGTTGATGAAGATAATAAAGTTGAATAGTAAATGATATGAGATTGGGTGGTGTGGCCCTTGGAGTTTATCCTAGTGTTTTGTGTTAACGCAAACTCTATGAATCTCTCCATTGTAATCCTTATTTTGTTACTCTTCTTTAACATGAAATGGTCACTAATGGTTGAAGATGATAGGCATGTAAGGTCTTCTTCTCAACTCTCTTCAATCTTCAAACTGCACCAATAGCGTAAGTAGTGTCTAGATTCCTCAGAAGTACCCCATGTTGTTGATATTGGAACTAGAATCTTGTCCTTTGATTAGAGATGAATCTCTGTTGGCTGTGGTTAAACACTCTTCGAATCTCCAATTCATCACCTTGACAAGATGCATGTTGGTCACTGAGATTGGTATTGTCGTTGTAGTTACTACATTGCCAAGATTAAGAGATATGGCTCTTGTCTGCATTAAGCCCTAATGATTTCTCGGCTTGGGTCATGCGAAAATGTGGTAACTCCATGGAAGTGATAAGCATGGAGTATATTGAAGGTATTTGTGAAGAAGGCTTCTCACGCCATTGTTGAAGAATAGAAGGTAAAGGTATCCGACTTTAGGATCATGCTTCATGTTATGGGGCAGAAACCTCCATTTCATGTCCTCCAAAGCTTCATCAACCTCAAGTAAGAGGAGATTAAACCTTTGCTTAAAGTTTACCCAAGTCGGTCTAATCGAGTTGACAAAGCACCGCGGGTTTTGGCAACCATCAAGGCTGGATAATTGTGGTGGGTTCACCATTCTAGATATCATCATGCAATCATTGTTGAGCTACTTGAGAAGGACACTTAAAAGCTAGGTTTGTTGAAATGCCATGTTAGTGAAGACCGTCGAATGAGGAAAGACTCATTGGAGAGAAACAAACACTCACCATAGAAAATAAAGGCTCATTGCTAGGATCGTTGATGATTGATGTAACATCTCCAAATCTCGCATTCACCATAAAATGAATGGTAAAAGAATTGGTGAAGAAGATGAAAGAAGAAATAATCAAAACTGATTGATTGCAAGAGAAATGGAAAATGATTATATATGTGAAAAAGCAAGAAAAGCAACGATACCATATTAAAAGCTGAAAATGATGATTAGAAAAAGGAATTTCATATTCCTTCCAAAATTAAAATTGAAACAAAGAAACATTTGTTTTGCTATATGTATCTAACAATGTGGTTTCTTCTTGCCAAAACTGTGACCAGCGTATTTGGTCAATACTTCTCCCGACTAAGAGGTGGATATTTGGATGATGATGATAATGACTTTCACTATTACAAACATGATAAAGATGTTTAAGTTGATGGATTTATGATGAATTATAAACTCTCTATGGATAAATAGTGAATGATATGATATTGGGTGGTATGGCCATTAGAGGTTATCCTATAGTTTTGTGTGAGCATAAAACTCTATGAATCTCTCCATTGTAATCCTTATTACATTACTCCTCTTCACCATGAAATGGTGACTGACTTTAGGTTGAAGATGATACGCATGTCAAGTCCTTTTCTCCACTCACTTCAATCTTCAAAGCTGCACCTATAGGCGCCAAGTGTCAAGCTTTATGACATCGCTGAAGGTTGCAATGCATTAGAGAACAACTTTCTCGTGCATTCAACTATTGGTAATGAAGGGCTTGTGTGTATTCCTCAGATGTACCCCATGTTGTTGACACTGGAACTAGAATCTTGTCCTTTGATTAGAGATGAATCTCTACTGGCTGTGGTTAAACACTCTTCTAATCTCTAATTCATCGCCTTGACATGATGCATACTGGTTAGTGAGATTGGTATTGTTGTTGTAGTCACTACATTTGCCAAGATTGAGAGACATGGCTCTTGTCTCTGATTAAGCTTAGTGATTTCATGACTTGGGTCATCAAAAAATGTGGTGAGTCCATGGAAATGATATGCTTGGAGTATATTGGAGGTCTACGAGAGAAGAAGGTTTCTCCGCCATTGTTGAAGAGCGAGAAGGTAAAGGTATCGACTTTAGGATCATGCTTTATTTTATCGAGACAAAACCTCCAGTGTCATATCCTCCGAAAGCTTCATCAACCTCAAGTAAGAGGAGATTAAACACTGCTTGAAGTTTACCCAACTCGGTCTAATTGAGTTAACAAAGCGCACAGGTTATGTGGCAATCATCAAGCTGGAGAATTAAAGTGGGTTCACCATTCTAGAGATCATGCAATCATTGTTGAATTGCAGAAGGACACTTAAAGCGCTAACTTTGTTGAAATGCCATGTTAGTGAAGACCCGAATGAGGAAAGACTCCCGCTGAGAGAAACATACACTACTGCTAGAGGAAATAAAGGCTCATAGCTAGGATCATTGATGATTGATCTAACATTTCCAAATCGCATTCACCATAAAATGAATTGTAAAGAAGAGTCAATCAAAAGCAGTTGATTTTTTAAGAGAAATGGAAAATGATCATAAGTGCAAAAGAAAGAAAACTAGCGATACCATATTAAAAGATAAAAATGAAGATTAGAAAAAGAAATTTAGCATTCATTCCAAAATTAAATTAAAACAAAAGAAGCTCTTCTTTTGCTATATGTATCTAAAGACTATTACAAGTTACAACTAGAATAGCAACTCAAAATATAGTTTCAAGTTAATAAGTCAGGTCTTCCACACGGTCTCTATTGATGAATAGTGAATGATATGAGATTGGGTGGTGTGGCCATAGGAGTTTATCCTAGAGTTTTGTTTGAACACAAACTCTATGACTTTTCTCCATTGTAATCACTTATTCTGTTACTCCTCTTTCACATGAAATGATCAGCGATGGTTGAAGATGATAGGCATGTCATGTCCTCTTCTTAACTTCTCTTCAATCTTTCAAAGCTTGCAGGATGGCGCCAATGGTCAAACTTTATTACATTACTTAAGGTTGCAATGCATTAGAGAACCTCATTCTCATCCATTCAACTATTTGTAATGAAGCGCTTGTGCGTATTCCGCAGAAGTACCTCATGTTGTTGACATTGGAACTATAATCTTGTCCTTTGATTAGAGATGAATCACTTACGGTTGTGGTTAAATACTCTTCTAATCTCTAATTCATCGCCTTGACAAGATGCATGCTTTGGTAGGGTTGAGATTGGTATTGTTGTTGTAGTCACTATATTGCCAAGATTGAGAGACATGGCTCTTGTCTCTGTTAAGCCTAATGATTTCTTAGCTTGGGTCATCTCAAAATGTTGTGAGTCCATGGAAGTGATAAGCATGGAGTATATTGGAGGTGATAGTAGAAGTCTTCTCCGCCATTGTTGAAGAACAATGTAAGGTATTTTGGCTTTAGGATCATGCTTCATGTTATCGACAAAACCTCCACCATCATGTCCTCCTCAAAGCTTCATCAACCTCAAGTAAGAGGAGATTAAAATTGCTTGAAGTTCACCCAAGTCGGTCCTAATCGAGAGTTGACAAAGCGCACTTATTTGGCAACCATCAAGGAAATTTTGGAGAAATTGTGGGTGGGTTCACCATTCTAGAGATCATCGCGATCATTGTTGAGCTACTTGAGAAGGACACTTAAAAGAGTTTGTTGAAATACCATGTTAGTGAAGACTCGATCGAATGAGGAAAGACTCCCGCTGAGAGAAACAAACACTCCTGCTATAGGAAATACAGGCTCATTGCTAGGATCGTTGATGATTGATCTAACATCTCCAAATCTCGCATTCACCATAAAATGAATGGTAAAGAATCGGAGAAGAAGATGAAGAAACAATCAAAGCAGTTGATTGGAAGAGAAATGGAATATGATCATAAGTTCAAAAGCAAGAAAAGCTTGATACCATATTAAGCTGAAAATGAAGATTAAAAAAATGAATTTCTCATTTATTAAAAAATTAAATTGAAACAAAGAAGCTCTTTTGCTATATGTATCTTTAGTCTGTTACAAGTTACAGCTTGAATAACAACTCAACAAATAGTTTCAAGCTAAATATACTTAACTAGTACTATTACACATTTTGTTCAATTTATTTCTATTATGTTCTCTAGTATGCATCACCGGGTTATCAGTTTATTGAATCCTTTCTAAGAAATGATGAGCTCTTACAATTACCACTTCCTTCTTGGTTGTATGTGGAGTAAGACTTGTAAGTTTTAAGTAAAAGAAATTTATTTCAAATAACTTAAACACACCAAAAGAGACTTCAATATAAAACTATGCACCATTGTGTTGAATTAAAACTATGCACCATTGTGTTGAATTTGGAAATAATGGAAAGTATGATCCTAAGACTTGGTATTTCTAGTGTGATAGCCCACATTAGATGCATAATGGTGCGGTTGAGGACATTAATCTAACCATATTTTTGAAGGTGATATGATGCACTCTTTTGAAGGCATGCATCCATCATTGACCCTAAAATATCTATTGAAAATGGTTTTGTAAACCCACCAATTTTAGGAATAAAACTTTTCTTATATTCCATAAAATGAAATTCATAAATTATTTAATTCCTTAAGCTTGGAGGATGGAGAATTTAAAAGCTTTAAAAAGGGAATTAAATTAGATTTTGAGACCAATTAGGGAAAAATGGGAGTTGAAGGACCTTTTAGTAATTATTAAAATTACTGAGGACCCTATGGAAATTCTCTTCTCTCACAGAGAATGGACTAAAATGTAACCTAGAAACTAATGGAGGACTTCGATTGGTTAATTTTGTTGAGAAAACTCTATTAGTTAAGGAACTAGCTGTTGAGATTTGATGCGTATGGATCTCAAGGCATAATAATGGCTCACATAGAGCCAGTGGCTCTCGAGGTTAGATCCATGCGATGCGTATACTAGATCTGGCGAGGAGGAGAAAAGGGTAGAGTAGGGAAGAACCTACCATGCGGCTATCTATAGCAAATTTTTGTCGATTGTGGATCGGAATCACGGCGATGAGAAGAGATCGAGACCGTTGATGCGTGATTAGATCCCATTGAATTAGAGAGTGTTAGATCCGAGGCTTTGGAATAAAATCCGGAGCCGTTGAGATGAATCGAGAGGATCCCTGCAGATCTAATGCGCCCGTCTTGCGATCAGGGCATCCTCTCCCTTCTCTCAGCGGCCCGAGCGGTACCTTGTGCCCGCCCTTGAGAAGGCGGGCCGCCCTTGGCGTTACTACATGAAGAACGGTGTCGGTAAACCCAGTTCGGCTTTCCTTGAAACGCCACCATCGGTTCGGCCTCCCTGCGGCTCTATAAAGAAACCGCCCTCTTTGCGGTTCCTCGGAGACCACGATTATAGAGGAGAGGCAGAAGGAAGCTAAGGAGCTCTCCCGTGAGGGCTAGGTGGGAGGAGAAAGGGAAAAGGGTCCCGGGAGGCCTCTGTCTCCATTATCACCGCCAGAAGGACCGGAGCGAAGGTATGAATTCTATCCCGGGTTTAATTTCGCGTTTGAAGCACTGTAAATTCGGTTTAGAGCTCGCCGGAGTCGTGATTGGGAACGCGAGTGATACGGCTCCGGGAGGGGGAGTTGGGGTTAGGGAAGGTGTAATACAGGTTCGTGGGGTCGAGAGGAAGCTTCGAGGGCTGACTTTAGCGGCGGTGGAAGCTCTGAGGCGAGGAGAAGCCATTTCCGGCAAACTCCTCGGTGAGCTTGAGACGGGGAGAGGATGGAGGAGGTAATCTTGTGAGGAGGTAATTAGGGCATGTAAATGTACCCACGGCGATGGGGAACTTCGGCCACGAGGAGGTGCTGACCCACGGTGTCCACTCCAGGTGGTGCGATTGTCGAACTCCGTGAGAGTTGATTTAATGGTACGGATAGAGGTTGAAGGAGATGAAAAAAAATTAATTATAAGTAATGTTTTAATTAAAACATTAAACTTAGAGGTTGTGACGAGGAAATAATCTAATGATATTTTGATTAAATAACTTGGAGTTGTTTAATCAAGCGAAATAATTTTATAACTATGGTTTGTGACAATTTTTTTTTATTATTAGTATAGTTTTGATTAAATTTAAAAGCAAACTATGGAAGTGTGACACTTGTATAGTTATTTGTTTTGGAACTTTGATAGGATGACATAAATCTAGTTGATTAATTGGTATGATCATGACCATGATGGAAGGGAATTTAAACTTAGGGATGATTTAATCAAAGTAACCCTACTAAACTATAGTAGTGTGACAAATTATTAGGATTGTTAATAATTTGAAACTATAGTGTGACACATATCTAGTTGTCAAACTATAATGTGGAAAGTTATTTAGTTAATTTGTTAATCATGGTTAGTAGTTAATTAAATAATTAACTAGCTAATTGTTTGATTAGACAAATTGATAAAAAGGGATTGGTTATTATAGTGTGACAATTATTTAAATAATTGTGGAGATATTGTTAGTATAACCGCTTATTAGAATAATTCATTTTGATAATTCTATGTATGATAATGCTAGTAGTTGTTGTTTTGATTAAAAAGATTAATGGGTTTTTAAGACTTAGGTAGATCAATAACAAAATGGTCACTTAAGATTTTTATCAAATCTAATCAAGTGGATTAGCGGAAATCAATTAATAGAATTTAATTAATTAAAGCTATTGGGTCTAGTTGGTGGGCTCAAATGAGTTGAGTTGATTAAAATGGTCAAACAGGGTGTATTCCACGGCAAGCGTGTGTCAAGTTGACTAGTTGACCAAAAGTTGGCTTGAGGGTAGGGGTGAGGGTCAAACTAAGGTAATGTGACAAAATAAGTCCGAGTTATCTTGTGAGTAAAGACATAATCTTTTTGAATAATGGAAATAGAATAATCTGAGATGTGAGTTACGGAAATTATTTAGCAAGGTGGCTAAATAAGTTCAAAGGAACTAGATGAACCCTAAACAAGGTGGACCGTAGGGTCATAAATTACCAAAATGACCAAAATGCCCTTCCTTTGTTAAAAGAGGGCTAAAAGTCAAGATAAATGGTATAATGGGCTTAAAAGAGCCCAACTTAACTAGAGTGACTAGAGATGACAAAATAGTGTTCGTGATTTCGACAAATGTAAGTAGAGTTGACCGGGTTGACCAGGTTGGGTCTAGAGTCAACTAAAGGACATGGAAGCGAGAGGATAAGGACCAGGAACTTCGGAGAGATGGTCTTTAGGACCCGTTAGTGGGCCTAAGCCCAACGAGAACGAGTCATGCATGTGTAATTAGAGTCATAGGGTTTTATTAGAACCTTAACTCCTAATAGAAACTTCTATTATCGATTTTCTCGGAGATACTTAGAGGCTTTTCGTGAGGGAGTCTAGGAGAGGCTTCTAGCTCGAGAAGGAGGTAAGTGCTTATAGCACTTGCGCTTGTTATCGTTGTTGAACTTCTGGTACTTGTGTAAGTGCAGCTTGCCTCGTTCTTACCCGGTTTTCGGGATTTTCTTTGGACTTGCTTACGCCTTGAATTGCTTATTGCTTCATTGATATGATTGCATACACTCGTATTCTGTTCTCTTGGATATCTAATTTGATATTAGTGTATGCTTGTTGAGAGGTTAGCATCCTGTAGGGTATGCATGTGAGTGTTGAGTGTGCCTACCTGTTGACCGGCACGTGGCCGTGGAATCACGTGAGCTTGTGCGCTGGCCAGGAAGGTATACATCAACTATACTGTTTAAAGGATTCTCCCATCCTCGTACTCTTTGTTTCCCGCCAGAGGTAAAAGCTTTGAAGTAAGTCTTTGTTTCCCCAAGCGGGTAATAATCGAAGTAAATCTTTGTTTCCCGCCAGTGGGGTGAAACGCTGGTAAATCTTTGTTTTCCCGTCAGTGGGATGATACGCTGACAAAATTCGTCTATGTTTAGTAGCACTACTAGACCATGGACCGAGTGGAAATATTGGTGAGGTGATAACCGACTAGGAGATGACTTGTGAACTCTTAGGAGTTCTTTGTTGAAATTCTTTTGGATAGGAGCCCTATCGTTGTTATGGTAGACTCCGGGTTTGACTTGTATGGGTTTTGGCCCGCATTGTGTGGATTGATGATATTCGATTTGTTCATTTTGACTTTTCTTGTGTCGTCGTGTTGCTTTGGAATATCATTGAGATTCAATGAGGGGTACTTACTTGGGCTTTCCTTTCGAAAGCTTCATGCACTTGTTTCCCTTATTCTTTTAGGGTTCCGAGGAGTAGGTGACTTGGACCTCGGTATGGAGGAGCGGGTTGACTTTGTTGAGGTTCGAGGACCTCGTACTTAATGTGTGAGAAGTTATTCTTGTTGGACCCTTATAGGGCCTTGATCATGTGTAGGGCATGTAAACCCTTTTCGGTCTTAATTTCGTTGTAGAAACTCTGCAAATGTTTAAATATGACATTTTGAGATATAATCTGGTTTTATGCGTTATCTGTTACTCATCTAGGCCTTGTATGCGAGGTGGGGCTGTCTCCATTCTGCACGGCTTGATCATTCCACGTTCGAGGTCCAGGGGATCGGATGAGGCGTGAGGGTTTTCGAGTCCTCTCCCCATCTTCACTTAGTGGTAGTCATAATTCTTATCCAACTTGTTGAAGAACTTCCTTATACTTGATTGAGGAGTTCATCAATTCGGGTAATGGTAGTTTTATTGAAGCAAATTTGGTTGAGTATGGTAATTGATTTGCATCCATCATCTATATTCCGTCTTTAGAACTACTACTATGAGTGAACTACAAAGGGAACTTCTTAGCTTGATGGTGTTGTTCTAAAGAAGTAGTTTAGTCAATTGTCACTTTTACGCTACATTCTTTATCACAATGTTTTGAATGTGGAAAAGTTAGGAAGTTAGGTATCGAAGATAAGTTGGATCACATGCTCCACCACTTGTTTTGAAGGTAATGGAGCTTCTTAAAACCACTAAGTGGTTGATGAGCTCCACCATCTCATTTTTATGATACGTAACAACGGTGAAGGCACATAAAGCAATCTTTTAGTAGGGACAATTTGTAAAATCCTTATCAACAAAGTGTTTCATTAAGTATTTGCCAATTACGTTGCATGGCTAGTAGTCAACAAGTCAGTAGGTTGGTTGCTTTATTTGTGTCGATGAGAAACTTCATCACGTCTTTGCTGAGCTCATACTCTTGTGATTAATGGACAAAATAAGCATCTCACTCATTAAATATGCGCAATATGTTTCAATTTCGATAAGTTATCCTACGCGTGTCTTGATAAAGGATGAACTCATGATGATTATGCCTATTTATTTCCATGTGATAAATGCGTCTTTTACTCTTTTTAGAAAACTTGGCTATATAAATAGAAGCTTAATAAGTCATAGTCTTCCACACAAGCTCAATTGATCTTTGATCTACTTCTCCTCTTTACTTTTGTATAAGTTCTCTTCTTTGATGGTTTTGACTTTGAACCGCTATCGATTTCCCTTTCGATACCGGTGCTTACATTCCGGTAATAATTCACCAATTCTTTCTTTCTTTCTTTCATGTTAGCTCTCTAATATTTCCATTTTATATATACACTTATTAGCTTTTTTTTTCTCAATTTTTGAGGGAAGTGGATTAAGTACCGAACATTTCAACATCCATTCACCCAATACTTCATAAAAAGTTGACAACCAGGTTAGCGTAATTTCACCATGGCTGCCTTTTTATTTATGGAAAAATTACTTTATATGATAATAAAATCTATTTAGGCATATCCTCCTTTGCTCCTCATTGTCCCCCTCAACGATTTTGTTTCATATATTACATTGCAAATATTGAAAAAATGGGTAAACAAGATGCATAATTTTTATAAGTATGTTTTTTTTTATTGTATTCACATTATTCACAAGAATCTTTTTATATTCATTTAAATATTTAATTCACATTTAATTTTTTTTAATGTTAGTATCTTTTTAGCTATATGTATAAATGTAACTAACCTGAAGGAGAACAAGATCCCAATGGGGCTGAAGAAAATTCACAAGCAATTCTCCAACCACCTTGATGAAATTTTACATAATGTATTAAGTTTCCTCCTAGGCTGTGGTGACCTCTGTTTTAGAGAAATGGCTTGTGGTGAAAATTAAACTTAATTCACGAAGATTAAAGGATGTATGTATTAAATGGGACTTAGTTAATGCATGTAGAGATACATGACTCTTCATAAGAGGGTTTACGAAGAGGTGTTTATTTATCTTTGAGGAGGTTTCTTTTGTATATGTAAGGATAATTAATATGGGAATTGGTAAGGGTTTCAAAATTACTATATATATATGTAAAAGTTGTGACTAGTAGTAATAGTAAAAAGTGGAACAAATATTGTATTGTGCTTCATGTAATCCTCCCTTTTCTATCCTTCTTTATCTTGGAAATAGTTCAATATATTTATTTATCTTTTGTGTGTGTGTGTGTGTGTGTGTGTGGTCATATTTCCTATTTCCAATAAAAGGGGTTACTTCTTGCCAACAAAGAGTGCGTATCCGAGAGGGCTCGGTTCGATCTTTGGGAGGAATTGTAGTGGTATCGGAGAATTTATGCTTCCATCCAAGTAAAAGAGTGGAAGGTTTATTCAAAGCCAAGTTGAGGTGATATCTCACGAAGGTTAAAAAAGAGAGAAATTTTGGCAAAGAAATCCCCTCAAACAAATATTGAATCTCTGTGCTTCATGTAATCTCCCTCTTTCATCCTTTCTTTTATCTCTTGAAATTATTGAATATATTGTTGTTATATTCTTCTATGTGTGTGTGGTCATATTTTTGTTTCTAACAAAGTGACTTATTCTTTCCAACGATTGAACCGCAGAGTTGGTCAACAAAAGTGGCCCAGGACTTCAGAGAGATGGATATCTCGTGATGATGATGATAATTACTTTCACTCATTACTACTTTCGAGGAGGAGAATTGGATATCTCCTTATGGTTATAATGACTTCCAACACTCTATGGATGAATTAGTGAGTGATTTGAGATTGGGTGGTGTGGCCATTGGGGTTTTATCTTGGGGAGTTTTTATTGTGAGCGCAGAACTCTATGAATCTCTCCATTATGTCGTTATTACATTACTTCAGGCCTTCTACTCCATGAAATGGTCAGCGACTTTTGGGTTGAATATATGATAGGCATGTCATGTCCTCTTCTAAACTCTCTTCAATCTTTCAAATTGCACCGATGGCTTTATTGTTAGAAAGCTTATTACATCAATGAAGGTTACTGAATTTATAAGAGTACCTCTTTCTCATGCATTCAACTATTGGTAATGAAGCGGCTTGTGTATATATTCCTCGGAGGTACCCCATGTTGTTGACATTAATCGGAATAGAATCTTGTCGCTTTGATTAGAGATGCATCTCTGGGCCGTGGTTAAAACACTCTTCTAATCTTCAATTCATCAGTCTTGGACAAGATGCATCTTTGATTCTTGAGCTTGGCATTGTTTATTTGTAGTCACTACATTGCCAAGATTGAGAGTACTTATGGCTCTTGTCTCTGTTAAGCTTAGTGATTTATTTTGCTTGCCCAGGTCATCACAAAATGTGGCGAGTCCATAGAAGTGATAAGCTTGGAGTATATTGGAGGGTCATGACAGAAGTCTTCTACGCCCCTTTATTGAAAGAACGAGAAGGTAAAAGGTATCTCGGCTTTAGGATCATGCTTTATTTTATCATACAAAACCCCTCCATTGTCATGTCCTCCGAAAGCTTCATAAACCTCAAGTAGCGGAGATTAAACAACTTTGCTTGGAAGTTCACCCAAGAATTAGGTCTAATCCCGGAGTTGACAAAGCCGCCACGCAGTTATTTGGTAACCATCAAGCTAGAGAATTATGGGGTGGGTTCAGCAATTCTAGAGATCATGCAATCATTGTTAAAACTTCTGAGTAAAGGATACTTTATCAATTGTCACTTTTTCTCGCTACATTCTTTATAACAAAAGTTTTTTGTACATGTGGAAAAGTTAGGAAGTGAGAGGCATCGAAGATAAGTTGGATCCACTACATTCTCCAATTACCTCTACTTACTTTGAAGGTAAACCATGGAGCTTCTTAAAAACTACTAGAGTGGTTGAGTACAGAGCTCCACACAATCCTCATCTTTATATTCTCCCCGACAATAGTGAGAAGGCACATGAAACAAACTACATTAGTAAGGGATAATTAGTAAAAATCCTTATCAACAAAGTGTTTCATCAAGTATTTGCCAATTCACGCTTGCATGGCTAGTAGTCCAAACCAAGTTAGTAGGTTGAAAATTGTCAGCTCTTATTTGTGTAGATGAGAAACTTCCTGCAGCGTCTTTTTGAGCTTATATACTCTTGTGATTGATGGTCGGAATAAGCATCTTACTCATTTAATATGCTAATATATTTCTATTTCTATAAAGTCATCCTATGCGTGTCTTTATAAAGGATGAACTCAATGATGATTATCTGCCGATTTATTTCATGTGATAAATGTGTCTTTACCCTTTTAGAAAAACTTGGATATGTAAATAGAGAGTTTAATGGTAAGTCACAGTCCTTTCCCAACTTACAGAGCTCAATTGATCTTTTGATCTACTTCTCCTCTTTCCATGGGCATAAATTCTCTTCTTTTACGATTCGACTTTTGAACTAATTATCGACATTTCCCTATCGATATCGGTGGCTATACATCTCAATTATTCCTTCACCGATTCTTTTCTTTTCTTTCTTTCTTTCTTTTCATGTTAGCTCTTTAATATTTCCATTTTATATTCACACTTATTAGCTTTTTTTTTCCCTCAATTCTTTTGAGGAAAGTTGATTAGAAAGTACTCAACATTCAACATCCTATTTACCCAATATTTCACAAAAAGTTGACAAACCTGTGTTAGCATAATTTCACCATGGTTGCCTTTTTATTTTATGGAAAAATTACCTTATATCATAATAAAATCTATTTAGGCATATCCTCCAACGGTTTACCGTTTTCATATATTTCCTTGCAAACATTGAAAAAATGGGTAAACAAGATGCATAATTTTTATTAGTGTGTTTTTTGTAATGTATTTACTATTATTCACTAAGAATCTTTTTATATTCTTTTAAACATTTAAATTCATATATATATTTTTTTAATGTTAGTATTTTTTTTTGGCTATATGTACAAATGTAACTAACTTGAAGGAGATCCAAGATCCCACAATGAAATTTGAAAGAAAATCTCGCTGCCAAAGCAGTTCTCCAACTACTCCTTGATGAAATTTTCTTGAATGTATTCAGATTTCCTCCCACTAGATCATGGTAGCAAACGTGCCATTGCAATCCTCTTGTAGATTGTTTTTGGGAAATGGCTTCATCTCCAACTCTATTTGGCGCAACCATTTGGAAATTAAACTTAATTAACTTGATGATGAAAGGGTGTATGTATTAAATGGGTCTCGCTAATTCATGTAGAGATGCATGACTCCTTCATAAGAGGGTTTACTTAAGAGGTGTTTATTTTATGCTGAGTTTGTTGTGTATAAGGAAAGTGCAATTAATATGGGAATTGGCTGTGGTTTCCAAAATTACTATATATATGGGTTGTGACTAGTAGTAATAGTAAGAGTGGAACCAAAATTGTATTGTGCTTCATGTAATCTCCCTTTCTTATCCTTTCTTCTTATTTTTGAAATAGTTCAATATATTGTTATCATTTGTGTGTGTGTGTGTGTGTGTGTGGTCATATTTCTATTTCCAACAAAGGAATTTCTTCTTGCCAACAAAATGGTATCGAGGGCTCTGTTTGATCTTGGGAAGTGAGTGGTACCGAACTTATGCTACATCAAGTAAAGTTAAATTTGATTCCAAGCCAAGTTGGTGATCTCTGAAGGTTAAAAAAGAGAGAAAGTATTAGCAACCTTAAACAAATATTGAATTGTGCTTCATGCAATCTCCCTCTTTCATCCTTTTGTATGTTGAAATAGTTCAATATATTGTTATATCTTCTTTCTATGTGTGTGTATGTCATAATGTTTTTATTTCTAACAAAGTGGTTTCTTCACAACAAATGAATCTAAATCGAAATATCAACACTCCTTCTAATTTAGGTTTATTTCTCGAGATGATGATGATAATGACTTCTACTATTGCCACTCGATAAAGTTATTTATTTAGGTTGATGGTTATGATGACTTCGAATCCCCTACTGATGAATAAAATAAATTCATACGAGATTGGGTTGTATTGCTATTTGAGTTTATCTTAGAGTTTTGATGAATACAAACTCTATGAATCTCTCCATTGTAATCATTATTCATACTCCTCTTTAACATAGAATGGTCAACATGGTTGAACATGATAGGTATGTAATGTCCACTTCTCAACTCTCTTCAATCTTCAAACTACAATCACGGCGCAAGTGCCAAGCTTTACTACATCGGCCAAGGTTGCAAATGAAGAGAACCTCTTTCTTAAGTGCATTCAACTATTGGTAAATGAAGGGTTTGTGTATATTCCTCGGAAGTACCCCATGTTGTTGATTAATCGAAATAGAATCTTGTCCTTTTGATTAGAAAGATGAATCTCTCACGGCGTTGTTAAACACTCTTCTAATCTTCTAATTTATCTCCTCGGAGCGCATACGCCGTCACCGATTGGTATTGTTGTTGTAGTCACTACATTGCCAAGATTGAGAGACATGGTTCTTTTGTCTCTCGTTAAACTTAGTGGTTTCACTACTTGGGTCATCACAAAATGTGGCTAGCCCACGGAAGTGATAAGTTTGGAGTACATTGAGGGGGAAATGAAGAAGGCTTCTATGGCATCATGGAAACAAAAAAGGTAAGGTATCCGGCTTTAGGATCATAAGCTTCATGTTACTTCCACAAAACCTCCACTATCATGTCCTCCAAAAGTTTCCATCAACCCTAAGTAAGAGGAGATTAAACACTCACTTCTGTAGTTCACCCAAGTCGGTCTAATGAAGTTGAAAAAGCAAGCCGAAGTTATTTGGCAACCATCAAGTCGGAGAATTGCGGGTGGGGTTCACCATTTGTGAGATCGTGTAAATCATTGTTGAACTCAAGGAAGGAACTTCTAAAGTGCCGAAGCCTCTTGAAATGCCATGTTAGTGAATAACTGATCGAATCGAGGAAAGACTCCGGCCGAGAGAAACATACACCCTCGCCATAGGAAATAAAGGCTCATAGCTGTGGGATCATTGATGATTGATCTAACATCTCCAAATCTCAGATTCCCCATAAAATGAATGGTAAAGAATTAGAGAAGAAGATGAAGAAGAGACAACCAAAACAAAATTGATTATAAGAGAAATGAAAAATGATTCGCTATTGCAAAAGCAAGCAAAAAGCATTGATACCATATTAAGCTGAAAATGAAGATTAGAAAAAAGGGAATTTCTCATTCATTCCAAAATTAAATTGAAACAAAGAAGCTCTTTTGCTTTATGTATCTAAGTCTCTGTTACAAGCTGCTGTTCTCAGCCAACAACTCAACAAATAGTTTCAAGCTATATATACTTAACTAGTACTATTACACATTTTGTCTAATTCTATTTCTATTCGGTTCTCTACAACCGCTGCAGATCATCAAGTTATAGTAAGTTTAGTGAATAATTTTAAGGAAACAATGAGCTCTTGCAATTACCACTTCTTGGTCAGATATGTGGAGTATAGACTTGTAAGCGAAGTCATAAGAAATTCTGTATGGCATAAAACTTAAAACACGCCAAAAAGAGACTTCAATATAAAACTACGCAACATCGTAAGGTTGAATTTGAAATAATGCTACAAGTATGATTCTAAGACTTAAGGTTTCTAGTGTGATGTACCCCAAATTAGATGCATAATGGTGCGGTTAAGGATACTAA